>PRKT01000713.1:97526-145881 GCA_003671525.1 Saccostrea glomerata
AAATTTCGAAAAGGAGAGACATCAATACTGACAATTTATGTTTAAGTATATAAAACACAAAGAATACAAATGAATGCAATATATTAAATAATATATCATTTTGAGAAAAAGGTTCATTTATCCTTTATTTGTACTCAGTTTTACTTGAATACATTACTGTGACATTATTACTTTAGAATCAATTTTGAAAACTAGTACATACATATAATTACCAAATTATGAAAATCATGTCGAAAATACTTCATTTTGTTGTATATTTGCCTGTCTGTCTGTAAACATTTTTCAAAATGCTACTCCTCCTGCAGTTTTGGTCTGATTTCAATATAACTTGGCACACAAATAGACTACACTAAGATACTTAATTTCTGTATCGATTTTCGATTTCTGTGAACGGTGTTGCCTTAGTTACTAAAAATAGAAATAATATAATAAAATGCAACTTATCCAACATGTTTTGTCTGATTTCAAAATAACTAAGCTCCCATGTAGACTAAACTAAAGTCTTTAAGATATCGGTTTTTGATATCGATGAACGGTGTTTCCGTGGTTACTAAAATTTTGAAATACATGTACTTTCAAAATGCTTATCCTACAGTTTTAGTCAGATTGTAATATAATTTAGCATGCAAGTAGACTATACTGGCATACGCTATTATCAGTTTCGTGTTTTTAATTTTGTTGATTGATGTTGCCATGGTAACTAAAATTGAAAATGCTGTAAAATTTTATTGAAAGCTATTGCTACAGTTGTAGTTTTATTGCAATCTTGCCATAAAAATAGACTTAATTAAGGATCGTCATTCTTTTTATTGCTTTTGTTAAGTTTTAAGCCCCAACTGCTACTTTTTTCTTCCTTTATTATAAGTAAATACAAACGAGTAGAGCTACAGTCTCGACAGAGATATATTTTTTTCTTTCGAGATATAAAACTAAGTTTACATCTGACTAATATTAAAATAGAATAGATTTAAATGAATAGTTTTTTTTCGGTTCAAGAGAGACTCTACTTTTCATTCCTTTCACATTATTCTTTAAGAGAAATGGTCCAGTTCCTAAAAAATGTTGGAACCCTTTTCTGAATCTTAACCTTGAAATATAGTGAAATATTAAGAATAGGAATCAAAACATAATTACATCAAAGTTTCTAAGTCTTTACTATTGTTGATTAAGTTCCAAAGTTTTCACAGTTGTAAATCATTGTTTCAAAGTTTTTACTATAGCAAATCAAAGTTCAAAAGTTTTCACTATAAATAGTAAATTTAAGTTTCTAAATGTTTACTTTGGTACTTTAGTACTATAGTTTAGTGTAGTATTTTTAAAGGATATGTTCGTTTTTACGGTGGTATGTTAAGGACAAGCAATTATTTCTTTTTTTTTTGGAAAAACTGGAAAAAATTGTCTTGTGAAAAACTACATTATTATCTTGTGAAAACGAGATATTATCTTGTGAAAACGACTTATTATCTTGTGAAAAACGAGATATAAATATCTTGTGAAAATAGAGGTATAAATATCTTGTGAAAACGACTTATTATCTTGTGAAAACGAGATATTATCTGATGAAAACGACTTATTATCTGTGAAAATGAGATATTATCATGTGAAATGAGATAATATCTCGTTTTCACAAGATATTATCTCGTTTTCACACGATAATATGTCGTTTTCACAAGATATTATGTCGTTTTCACAAGATAATATATCGTGTTCACAAGGCAATTTCTTGTCTTCACAAGATAATATGTCGTTTTCACAAGATAATTTCTCGTTTTCACAAGATATTATGTCGTTTTCACAAGATAAAATGTCGTTTTCACTAAATAATAATGTCGTTTTTACAAGATATTTTTTTCCTTAATATTTAAAAAAAATAATTGCGTGTCCTAAATATACCATGTACTTTTTTACCCCAGCCGTGAAAAAAAACCCTCTAAATTTCAGTTTGTCGTCCAATGTAATATCACCAACTTTTTCATCGAAATAAAACAAAAATCAGATCAAACTACACTGTTGTTAATTGAAGTTTTCAACTTAAGAGAAGTAATGAGACAAAGTATGTTTGCAAGCGTCGGGATGGGATGGGTAGGGGTTATTTACATTAATACTTTATGTTGGTTATGTTGTGAGATGTGTTGTATTTGTATTGTTTTATCTTGTATATTATTAGTAACATTTAGTTTCTTGAACATTCCAGAGTGGTCAACATGTTCGGTCATTTGATCTAGAACATTCTTAAATTTTGTGTATGTCCAGAACTTTCCAGGAATATCATGTATTTACAATTTCTAGAATATTCTAGATTTATATTACTGTATAAATACCCTGTCAATTCGATGCATAGAGATACTTTGTCGTATAAGCACTTTTGAGATATAACTGGGATATATTTTCACTGGGACATTGTGTGCAGCAACGGACACTCTGATGTATGTATTTTTAGATTCTTGCTAAGTTTGTACTTTATGTTTCATATACTTATGATATATTACTGTAAATAAATTATTGTTAAGTTTAAATTGTGTTATTGATCTTTGCTGGCATTTCGGGTATTTCTGACCCATAACAGTTAATGTAGGATTCTTCTCACATTTCTTGTATTTAAAAATTAATGAAATTTTCACAGAATCTAGAGGACAATATCACTAAGTGATGGTATCAGCGAGATTTAATTTGACCATTTAATATTAGAGACAAGGTCAGGTCAAGGACATTAGTTTTTCCCTGGACATTAAGGTCAGACAACACGTTCCTTAATAATATGTTTTGTATCTCTTGGAATATGATAAAATATTCATATTTGGCAATCTCTTCTGATTTCAACATTGTTTTTAAAATGTTTTTAAATATAGGTACATCAAATATAGTGAGATAGGCCGTTCAGAAAGATTACCCATAAGGGTTATATAAGAAATGTGAACCTTTGGTAACTTGTCCAAATGGCTGGTAAGGTACCCTTATTTTTTGCGAATATTGTTTTGCTTAATTTTGTTTAAGTTCCTATTCTTCAATGACAATTTCTTAAAATATTTGAGGAACGTTTCGTCTGACCTTAACATTAAACCAGAAGTCTCTCGAGAGACTGTAGCTCTACTAGTTTGTACTTATAACAAAGGATGAGAAATGAAGCCATTGCCATCAGACCAAAACTGTAGAAGGAGTAGCGTTTTAAAGAAATTTCACAGAAAATTCTTTTTTTAGTAACCATGGTAACACTGTTCATCGAAATCAAAAACTGATACATTATTTTATTTATCTTAGTGTAGTCTACTTGTGTGCCAGTTATATTCAAATCAGATCAAAACTGTAGGAGTAGCATTTTAAAGAAATTTCTCAGAAAATTCTATTTTAGTAACCATGGCAACACCGTACATCGAAATCAAAATCCGATGCACTGTTTTATTTATCTTAGTGTAGTCTACTTGTGTGCCCAGTTATATTAAAATCAGACCAAAACTGTGGAAGGAAAAGCGTTTTAAAAAAATGTTTACAGACAGACGGACAGCTAGACAGCTAAACGGATGGACAACGGACGCATTACTATCGCATAAGCTCTTTTGGCCCCGGGATCATGAAACATCATAACTTAAGTAAAAAATGTCTTAGATGCTGATCTTTTTTAGAGGTTAAGCAACCCAAAATGAAAATGCTTTCCGATTTTGTATCATCAATCTGCTGTCATATGCAAATTAAGAGTTTCCTTTAACAAGTTTTTAAGATTTTATAGATGATAGAAATTTTGACTTAAGTCTAGGTCTCTTTCATGATCCTGGGGCCTTTTTCTCTGACCAGTAGAGCTAAAAATTACTGTTTCCAATAATGCAATCCTTACTTAAAAAGCAGTTCAAAAGATTATTTTTTTTATTTTTCATAAAAAGAATACTATCATATAGGGCCTATTAGATGATATAACCAAATTGACATGGATAATTCAAATAAAATGGATATTTTCTATCCGAATTTCCTCGATTTTTCTTAATTTTTTTTAGGATTGATTAGTTATTTGTATATGCTTCCATATGATACCAAAACTTATAGTTTTGATCGTTTACTAAGAGAGAAATAACACTTTTTACGGATTTTTTTGCTCATATCTGTACTTAGATTTGTATCATTTAAAAGCAAACATAGTTCTAGTATGTGTGAAAAATCTTATTAATTTGATATATTTTGAAGCTTTAGTCCTTTATTATTCATTTAACTTTATACTGAAAATTTCTTCTAGTCTTTGATTGAGTAAAAATTATATCTAAATTCAACGTTCTATAATAATTTTGAGAGGCAGATGATATTTTCACACGCCATCATTCCGCCAAAAATATAGTCCCTGCTAGTTTTCAAACGCAGTTTACCATTTCTATTTCAAGTTGTATAATTGTGATAAGGAGAGAAATATCTTTTAAACCTCTTGCATCTAAATATATAAGACAAATCAACAAATATACTTTGAATATTCCATCTAGCCAGAAATCAGAGAAGAATCCTACTTAAGTTAAATATTTCTTTAATGTTTTGAGAAAATTAGGGATTTTTTTATTCTCCATTTTTGGATTCCCTCCCCTTTACTTGGAAAATTTTGCCACAGACTTGCTTTATATGCAACCTACGTTTTTTATCATCTAAATTTCATGTGCTACCCAGGGTCTTAAAGTAACTATTTTCAATCAAAGAGTTGTTTCTTATAACGAAAAAAATGAAAATTAAATAAATGTCATTGCAATAAGAACTCAACTCATGCTTATTTTTGCCATTTAGACAGCACACAGAAAGACTTCTGTGTTTCTTTCTTTCATTACATTTGTGCTACTTTATATGTATAGAATCAGATGGGCTAGTGACCAAGTGGAATCAATTCAAAATCTAATTATGTAGCGCCAAGAATGCCATGCCTTAAATACCAAAAGTCAAGCATATCAAAGCATTGTACTTTATGTTTGGAATAATTAGAAACAATAATTTCTTATATTATTCAAAAGTGGTTAATTCTATTCCTGGCTAACTAGAAAGATTTCAGTCTGTCTCCACTGTAATTGTCAGTAAATAATGATCTATTTCGGTATACATGTACCATTTATACTCGCCTGTTTGTCGGTTCTGCTTTTAAGTCTGAAATTTAGACAATTTTTTTTTTATTCACGGCTCACGTTAAATAGCGGAATATCCATAACAAAAAATACTATAGAAAACACAGGCACTTGTTTCTGTAATAAATTTTTGACCCATAGTATAATAACACAAGGTATCTAACTCCGATTTACACCGTGTACCCCCCTCCCTTAGAATCGCGCTCATTTACACTTTCTGAGGAAATGCACGGGTAAACTGTTTATACCTATGTCATCTACGATAATTTATCTACACAACCATATATGACTTGCTTTTCCTTGTTTTCTTTAATCTCCGTATTTTCTGGTTCTTTTAAAGGATTTGAATATCATTTTATTTATCCCTTTGTTTGTATCTCTTTCTTCCAGCTATCTGACTGTCTGTCTCTTACACATCTCGGGCTTAAAAATGTTCCCTTGACTAGATAGAAAACACAGTTAAACTTCTATAATTACCATTTATATAGCACAAGGGCATATATAAATATTTTGACAAGTGATATCTAATTATTCAAAAAAGGTGGATGCATGTGTGTTTCTCTTATATATTACAAGCGATTTCTAAATTTTATATCATTAAGGGTTGCAACTGCAACGCTTAATGATACACAATTGTGTATCATTAAGCGTCGAATATGTCGATATTTGCTTGTTTCATTAAGCGTCGGTGTTGCACTGCATTTCTGACGCTTAATGATATAATTCTGTCATTAAGCGGCGATTTAGCATTAGCGGTTGATGATGTCAGCTATTAATGCAATAATTTATGGCATTAAGTGTTGCAATTGCAACACTTAATGCTATTTGTATCATTAAGCGGCGTTTTATCATTAGAGGTTGCTACACGGCGACGTAATAAGAAAAATTTCAGGGCTTCCTGTGATCAGCCTTCATCCAATCACCAATCTACAAATTTGTCTGAGGCGGGATAATTTTAATTCAACTGATTAAATGAGAAGATCTTAGATGATTTTTTTGTGGATCTTTATCATTTCAAGTCTTACTGTGACTTTATTACAGTACCTCATATTATCTAAGTCGATGGAGCTCTCGTGTCCTCTATCGTGCGCGTAGAGAATTAACATTTACCTAGTATTTTTCAAGTCAGTCTCAGACGTTTTTTGTCAGCATGAAATGCGGATGAGATCTTGAAATCAAGACTCCTGATATTTGACGCATTAGCACGATAGAGAACCCGCACTTCTCATTGTTTGAGTAAAAAAAAAGCCTATTGGCCCTCTGTGACAATTTAAGGTCAAAATGTGAAGCTTTTTAACGAAATATTCTGATGTCTAAGATTTTCTGTTGCAGCAATTACCTTGTGACTGATATAATCTATTAAGTCAAATGCTGAGTTACAATTTTCTCTGTAAGATCATTTTTACACACCGAATTGTCGAAGGATTTTTTTTTTCAGTGATTAAAGCCGCTTTGCCCTGTTCTTTCCTCTTTTGTACATGTATCTGATTCAATTGTTTAAATTTGATTTATGGGTTAATGTTTTCTTTACTTCTAAAGTGTATGACATTTTTTTTTGATTACTGTGCGTTGTCTTTACACATGTATCTCTTAAATCTGTCATAAGCAGGTCACTGATAAAACTCTGTTAAAGCATTCTTATCAGTTCTTATCAATATAGATTCAAATCTATTCTGTACATTAGATCCATATTGTAGTTCGGATTATACCAAGTATTGGAGTCTATACATTTGTTATTCTTTTCTTCTTCATAGACTGCATAAGATCGGAAGACCAGCTAAATTCTGGTAGTGTTCATTGTCTGGGTGACATACAAGCACTGCGGACGGAATTGATTGAATTGAGAGAAAAGGTCCTTCTACAGGAAACGGAAATCCTACACCAGAAAGGGGAAATAAATCAACTCCGACAGAAAGTTGTTAGAAAAACGGAACAAAGAGCAACTCAGAAGTCTGTCCATCTTCAGTACGGAACTCAGAGGACTGACAAATTTGGCTCTTCTGAATCCTCGTCTCCGTTACACAAATGGTCAAACACAAAGCGATTATTAATGAATTCAGGAAACTTTTCTTCGTCCAGTGGTTCGGGTAAGTCTTTGACGTATACTTTGCATCTACATACATGTACTCAATGAGACTCACTGGATTATCTAAGAAATGAAGCTTATGTCAACTTATGTTATAAAGTATAGCATAAGTTGAAATAAGTTTTATCCCTTATACTTTAATTTCAATGTGGACAATGATATAATTTTTCCATTCTTTCTTTCCCTTGGAAAAAGGCTTCAGATATCGGATATTTTAAAAGTTAACGTCAATCGGAGTCTTGAGACGTAACTCATTGTGACATAGGCAAGTTATATTATACAAAATGGATAAAACTGTTTTACCAATGAAATGATTTGTAACAACTGAAATTAAATTATATCCCCCTACCCCGCAACCTATGTGCGCAAAATTGCAATTAAGATTTACTCTTCAATATCGGAGAACACAAATATCTGAGTGATCAAAATATATAGTAGTTTAAAGACTATTTAATTTAATATTATGCATTCAAAATATTTCATTTTGACTAGATATTTTTTTTCAAAATTATGAGATGAAATAAACAATTACAAAAATACTTTTTCATTTGATATGATTTGTATCATATGTCCATGTTTATACAAATAATTTTATTTTCTAGGTTTTCCAAAAATAGCTTTTTCTGCCAATCGAATCAAAGAAAACCATAACCTGGCAGTTCATCAAGCCTTGATTTTTTCGAATGATCTAACAAACGTGGGAAACTGTTCATTCTACCGGAACTTTCATTCCGAACATTTCTGGAATCTACGTATTTGACGTCACAATACTTCTCTGCTCCCCGGGCCATGAACTCCGAACGGATCTTGTGGTGGAGGGCATCGTTATGGCGGCGCATTATACTGGAGATGACACTCACTGCTCTAACGGTGGGGGTATGGCCGTCCTGCACATCAATGCCGGTGACAGTGTCTGGGTAAGGGTACAAACCACTGACGGGACAAACGGGATAGCCTGGGAGAGCAGTTTTTCTGGGTTTCTCTTGTATGCTGATTAATAAAAACAACTCTATATCTCCTCACACTGCGTAATTAGCTCACTTGGCTCAAGTGAGCTTTTCTGATCTTTGTCCGTTGTCTGTCGTCGTCGTCGTTGTTGTCGTCTTAATCTTTTCACGTTTTCATCTTTTCCTAAAGAACCAATGGAGGAAGAAGATTTAATATTTTTTAATAAAGGGCCATGTCCTCTTCAGAGTGGAGATGATTATGTATAAGCGAAAAATAAATGGCATTTAAAAAAATTTCTCTTAAAGAACCACTTGGCCAAGAAAGATGAAACTCATGTTGAATCATCCTTAGGTAGTGTTGATTCAAATCCGTCCAGATCATGACACCTAGGGGCAAGTTGGGGCAAAAATAGCAGATCAAAATTTTACATAGGATTGTATACATGTAGGAAAAATCTTTAAAACTTTTCTTCTCAAGAACCACTGTTCCAGGAAAGATGAAACTCATATGAAATCATAATCAGGTAGTGAAGATTCAAGTTTTTTTTTCAAATTATAACCCCGAAGGATAGGCATGGGCCACAATGTCTGATCAAAGATTTTTAAAAAAATTAAAAATCTTCTTCTGAAGATTTTCTGGGCCAGGAAAGATGAAGCTCTGGAAGCATCCTCAGGTAGCCTAGATTAGGGTGGGGTCACAATGGCTGATAAAAGTATTACATAAGAATATATGAGAAAAATCTTTAAAAATCTCCCTCTCAAGAACTACTGGGCCAGGAAAGATCAAACATCTGAAATCATCCTCAGGTAGTGTAGATTCAAGTTTGGTCAAATCATGTCCCCCGGGAGTAGGGTAGGGCCACAATGACCGAACACAGTTTAAAATATTATATAGAAATATATTGGAACAATCTTTAAAAATCTTCACAAGAACCATTGAGACAGGCAAGATGAAACTCATGTGAAATCATCCCCAGGTAGTGTATATTCAAGTTTGTTCATATTATGACCCCCGGGGGTAGGGTGGAGCCAGAATTGCTGATCGAAATGTTACATAGGACAGATGGAGTAACCTTTTAAAATCATCTCAAGTACTTCAAAGCCATGATTATTGATATTTATATGGAATCATTCTCAGGTAGTGTAGATTCCAGTATGTTCAAATCATAAGCCCCGGTGATAGGGTGAGGCCGCAATGTGGTATCCAAGTTTTACATTAAAATATATTTAAAAAATCTTCTTCTCAAGAATAGCAAAGCCATGATTAGTGATACGGGTATTTATATGGAAGCAATAATTAGGTAGTATAATTTTTTTTTCAAATCATATCCCCCAAGGGAAGGGTGGGGTCATGAAGTTTTACATAGAAAAAAAGGGAAAAATCCCAGAACAGAAAAGCTATGTTTAGACAAATTGACATGTAAGCATCCTCATGAATTGAAGATTTAAGGTTCAAATCATGGCCCTTTGAGGTAGGGATGGAAGCAATTGGGAATCAAATTCAAATTATTATGAAGTTATATATAGAAAGAAAATGTTTTTAAAAAATGAAATGTAAAAAAAATATTTTTATCAAGAACAACAGTCATATGCTGAATTAACATGAAGGCATTCTCAAGTAGTATTAAAATTCAAGCCCCCCCCCCCCCCCCCCCCGTAAACATTTCATTTAAGATCTGATTTGTGTTTTGTGCTTTCCAGGCCGATTTGCTCAGGTGAGGGATGAGGCCCCTTGGCCTCTTGTTTGATTACACTACGTTATGCTATGTTATTTTTAATATGATTTAAATATTAATTAAGCTTTAGAAACTAGATATAGAAAGTGTCTTACAAGTATGCATGTTCAGGTCGTTTCAATCTAAATAATCAACGTTTTCTTTAACATATCCTAAATTTTTCTCAAGTTAACTTAATCACTTTAAGGTTTCGTCAAAGGTCAACATGTCCAAAAAATTATTTTTACAATGGCCCCAAAACTATGTGGGGCATAAAGTTAAAACTTTTACAGTTTATAAGTATATCATTGATTAATAGATAGAAAGTATCAATATATAAAAAAATTAATACATGTACAAAGCCGAAGCAGAGAAATCGCGAACCTCTTGAATATCACAAATTGGATCAGGTCCCATGGGGGAGTGAGCATCACCTGCAATGAATGATCAAATTCACCATGGTCCTTGTCATGATCTGGAAGTAACAGCAAATTCCTTTAACAATTCAGTAAGTAAAAAATGGATTAGTAATTTAAAAAAAAAAGAGGTTATGTTGAAGAGACATAAATCACGTCAGAAACCAATTTGCTCCAGATTCAGATTGAAACACTAATTGTCTTTAGAATATGCATGAAATGTATAATGTATAGTTTACATAACCTATCATATCGACTATAATGATAGTAATATAACTGTACAATGAAACGGTACTTAATCAGAAGGATATGGGGATAACGAACAGAATTCAATATCAAAGTCTCTGAAACAATACAATATAGGAACAGAGCAAATATGGACCTCCGAAAAATCAGAGATGGGAAAAGGTGCCGTGGAGGAGTGAGCCTCCTCTGCTAACTGATCACACCCGCCATGTTTTCCTTGTCATTATCGGGAAATAACGGAAATCCGTCATCAATTCAATGTATAAATAATGAAAAAACAATAAGTATGAAAAATGTTAGTCAGCATGTGTCTCAATGAAAAATTGTATTTGCTGACAAAGTCATTGTATCGACCATAGAATTTACGAAATGATGACTTTAAAAGAGACTGTTGATATTCTTGTTTCATCAACTTGCTGTCAATAATTTACTCGTTTAGAAATTATTCATACGTAGAGCATGCCCTTGCGTATTGAATCAACAGAGATATATATACACATCGTATGCAGATGATGAAGGTATATTGCTGCATAAATAAGAAAGTTGACGATAGAAAAGTTAAAGTCATCACGTTCATCATACAGCTTGGTTGTTAGATTACCATCAAGTAAAATATACATGTATGAAACAGGTGTGTTAGACTCTGTGGTATCTTTTATCTCAAGCTCACCAGTCACCAGGATACATTGTATCGACGTAGGAATGGAAATGATCATTATTAATTAACAATACGTCGTCGATATACTGTAAACCAATGTTTATTCATGCGCAAGAAATTTTTGAGAAGTTCAGTTTGAAGTTCAGAACAATATTCTCTTTCTTTTAAAGTATCGAAATCTCACATTTATTTGAAGACACCATCCGCTTTTAAAAACTCTTCACTCTTTATCTGAATTTTGCTTAAATTAACCTTCAGGTAATTTGGCTGACACTTTTTATGTAAATCTAAGATTAGATATAATGTTTTGATTGACATGACAGATACGTGATAGATTTGAACTTCAGCTTTTATTATATATCATAAACGTTATCTTTCTGAAGAATTTTCAAAATGTTTAAAATGTCAGTGTGTTGGGAAATATATATCTCATAGAGATGGAAAGAAAAAACGTATTATTTTACCATATTGTATAACTGATCGTAACAATTTATAATATAAAAACAAAGTACATGACACTTTTTGATCATTTAAAGTTTTAATTTTTAACTAACTTTTGTAAAAATGCTCCATACAAATTAAACTACCCAGTTAATAATATCTGTAGCATAAACAAATGGCATATTGCATTCCTTTATCACACTATAAACTGTTTTACGGTCCGGCTATAGATTGCTTCTCTAAGATCGTGAAAGAGTTTTGTTTCATTCAAAAAGATAATGTTCTCTATTTGTGGAAGACGCCTAGCTAAACATATTTTCACATTTAATGTCAAAAGTGCAAAGATTATCAGAAAAAAAGGGGAAAACTGTCACGTTCATTTTATCAGCAAATTAGCTTCTATCAAAAATACATTTACCGCCTCGTTACAAAAAATGAAACAAAAATGATGGATTTGAGATGTTCCCCGCAATGTTTTTTGTATTTCATTCAGTTGTTCTTGTGGAGATATAATGGAGAATGTGTTATTGACTTATTGGGTTGCATTACAAGATTCTACGCTTAGATCATGACAATGTGCAATGAAATAAAAATACTCCTCGTTAAAACCGAGTAACCGAATTCATTGTGATATGACACTTTAAGATTTGTTTTGCATATTTGTATATAATATATATCTGCATCATCTAAGAGAATTATCATGTTCTAGCATCCTGTTACTTAATTTTGTTGTCCATAAATCAACACAATTAATAACAAGACCCATTTAAGAAAAGTATTTTCTGTACAAAGACCTGACAAATTGTTCAGATAAAAATGATGTCCGTATGTTAATCGTTTTTTATTTTTCTATCCATTTTTGTAACTTTTTTAGTAACTCTCTATCTGGTTCTGCTGATATAAAATATTGAATTATGTTACGTACATGTATAAAACGTGATTGATATTCATTTCTTCAGTTACTTAACTACTTGAATCTTACATTATCTCTACAAATTATCACTATATAGATCATACGTAGATCTTATTACAATTGCAGTTTTTACCAGAAAGGAAATGTTTCTGGAATAAAAAAAGGCTACATTTTTTAAAAATATTCAAAAAACTAGTTTTTTATTCGTTTATTTTATTAATATTCATTTATCGTTTTATTGCTTTTTTATCATTTAAATTATGAATGGAAAGTCCTTTTTAAAACTATCTTTAAATGTGTTGTAATTAATATCACCCGTCTTGACCTTAGAGTTTGACCTGATTTAGTAAAAAAAAAAATATATGCATGCTAACTCTCGATTCCAGCCTACATTTTGCAGCCATTTAATTCGATATTAATGGCAATTTGGCAATAATGAAAAGTTCAATTGTAAATGATGAATTATTATTATACCAGCGTTAAATAGTTAGTTATCCCTAATTTTAGCTTTTAAAAAAAGGTAGACGATATTTCCCATTGAAATTGGACTTTCAAGCATCACCATATTTTGAAATGGTCTTAGGTTTTCAATTGAATATATACTGAGAAACAAAAGAGGTTTTATTTTTATAATTTGGGTTGAGTTTATGTCCTGAAATCGTTATATTTTTAAGTTCTTATGTATGAATAGATAACTTTTCATGCAAATTGAATATCTTGTCTGCTTTAGACATTGGAAGATGTTCCATTATTTTCTTCTAGTAACTAGTTATTGATGTGTCTCCCAATACATTTGTGCTACTGATAAATCAATAGGTCCTAAAGAGTGTATAGGGATTATTTATCATTTGCTTTGCATATAATCGGAAATTCTTTCTTCATCCCTAGGAAACTGTATTTAATGATGAACAAAGAAGAGAGGCTGTACAAATAGATTTACATACTACAAAGAAAATTTATTCATTTTTTAAAAATATGAACAAAATCAATACGAATTTTTTAAATTTAAATGAACATGAAAGACATCAAAAAATTAAAAATTTAAGTAGTTTAAACACATAGTCATGTGTCTACAACAGTTTTTAAAAGGCAGCATCATCCATTTTATACTCAAAAATTAACAACAAAAAATTCTTCCGTAAAGAATTTTTTTAATATAAATAATGTAAGCAATGTTGGACCATACTTGAAATTCCAGCTTATTCACAACCAACTTCGATCAATCAAGTTTGAAAAATAAAAAACGCATTATTGAAATAAAATATGAAATAAAATGATCATAAGTACTGAAAGCACTCATGGGAGTTGAACATGGTGTAAATAAAATCTTTGATCGGGAGGTTACATGTAAGTGAGTGAACAATATTACATGTATTAATTATTATTATGTTTGTATTTTCAAATACAGACATCTGTTTCACATTTTTTGAGTTGGAACAATCTTGATCGAGAAAGACATTCAGAGTCATTGAATAGCTAAAAAATGCATCAGCCATAATGCTTGCCTGCCTACATTAGTCCTTTTAATACCCATGCTTCAAAAGCAGGAGGGAATTTTTTAATCGTGATTTCTGTCCATCTATTTGTTACACTTAAGGTATACCCATCTCTTAACCGCAACTCCTCTAACACCACTGAACAAAATTTTCATAGAACCTTTATTACATATTGCTGTTGTGCTTCTATTTCTTCTTCATCCTACACATATTTTGGGTTTCCCATTGCAAAACATGCACACTGCCATTTTATTCATATTAGAGGCGGTTAATCATTTATATCACTGCTCAGTCTTTAAATTTGTAATATATTTTTCCTTTGCACCTTTACCCATGTGTTATGAAAATTTCAGTTTCGCAGGAATATCAGTGTTGATAAAATGTGGATTTTAACACAGTATCCTTTTAAGAGCTAACAGGTTTGTTGTATAAAACTTCTCTGTGAATAAAAATGTATTTCAATTACACGAACATAATACATGGAGTACGTCAGAACTTAATTTTTTTTAATATTGTGAAGAAAAGAGCAATACCAAGTTAAAAGCAAATATCTATTAACAAAACATAAAAACAGTAGTATATGCGAGAGTTTGTGTGCGTACAAATTATCTGGTATGTAAATGAGGTTTTTCTTTTATTAAAAATATACTTCATTTTGTTGTTTTTAATCGCGATTTTACGAAAACATCGGTGTACGTTTTTGGTTTTAATATTTATAACAGAGTACTAGTTTTACCGCTTTTGGCAGGTGATACTGCTGATTAAGTAATATACGCATGTTTCCTAAAGTTTTTATGTATTAACGAGTTCAATTTAACCAAGACAATGTTCATGTAAAGTTTAAATATGACTAAATTTAACGTTTGCCGTCAGTATGTAGAGTTGTCGTTCGTATCTATTTCAGTGTATGACGCTACACTAAAAATGAGTTCCATTACGAAAAACTTTCATGGTTCTTTATAATTTAGTTTTACATATGTACTTTGAACGAATTCTAATATTCAAAATAAGATTACTTTATCATTACATTTACTTACATTATGGAAATTAGATTATTTCAGGAGAAAATGACATGAACTATTTGTCGCGGATGTTTATGCATGTTTTCTGTTGAATATCATCGGAGTAAATCAGCCGACACAGTAGCCTCGATTTCGTCTCTATGTAATCAACACAAATTACTGCGCATGTTAAATACGTGATGACCATGGGAGATTGAACATAGTTCAACTCCCAAAAATTAATATTAGTTTTTATATTTATACTTAGTTGTGGTTAGTAAATATTATTTGATCTTATATTGTACCAATAACCTGCAATGATGACAAATCAAATATTTAGCCTTTAAAGCAGATTTTCGTTAAATGTATCATAAGAACTCGGTATCGCTGAGTCGCTTGCTAACAATTGATTGACGTGGCTGAGATATGGCATAAATGTGAGTGTTTTGCTGAAGGTCATGTATATCTGACACTAAGCCTTAAAAATAATCATAATCAGCAGTGTGTGTGGTGGTGTATCGTCTGGAAAAGAAATGTGTCAAGAGTTATTTAAGACTTCTCTTATGAGAAGTGGGATAGAGCTGCGAATTTTATGAAGAAGCACGAAGGAATCAAACAACATGACTCTTTTGATTTATAGAGATTGAGAAACTGTTATAGATAACCCTACGATATGTGCCAGTTGTAAATAAAGAACACAGATTCCTTCCGAATATCAAATTAATAATTATTATTTTGCTGACAAAATGAAAGAAATGTATACGAAACTTAGTCACACATTAAAAAAAATAGTTTTCCTCTTTCTCTTAAACTTACATGTAACATGGATTTATCGTGTATATATTTAAATAAAAGTACTAAATTATATGCACGTCAAACATCTAGGAAATGCTTAATTCTATAGGTTATGAAAACAAACAAGAAATCAAATTACCATTTATTTTTTAAAAACTTAAATAACACACTTTTTTTATATTCACGCACATTATCCGAAGTGTATTTTTGAATGTGTATAGCAACATCGATATTTGCTGTCTCTGATACATTCAAAACTTGAGCAAGGAAATCAGCTTTTTATCGCTAGTGATAAAATTTGAAACGCCTGGTATAACAAATCACACTTAAATGTAAGATGCTTATGATATCACATCAAAAGGAAGCATGATTTTGCATTTGATACTCTAACACATGACACTTTTATAATAAGCGTTTATCAAATAGACCATTGTTCTCTTGTATATTTTTTTATAACAAGTAACATGAAAGAACATTGCATGAATTGTTTTATCTTCCAGTTGATTTTACAAGCTATGGTTTTGTGATTTGCCTGTCCTTAATTCAGTTACATGACCGCTTCAGTTAACTGTCGTGAAGGTCGAATGTTTCCTGCTTTTTATCTAAAACGTATTGTTGGGATATTTCTTAGTACTTATTTATCTAGGATTACTTTGTTTTTCCAGATAAAGACGAAGAACTCACAGCGGATGTAACCAACGGATAGCTTATATTTAATCCTCGCTGATTGCACCTGATCCCATGATTTTTTTTTTTGTATTTTGTTCCCACTTTTCATGTGTACAGGGATTCGAGTTATTTAATTGTTCCTTTGACATATGTGAAAACATGTCTAAAAGATAAAGAAACTTATTCTTCTCCATATCACTTTTGCTGAAGTAATGCACAATATATTTAGTCTGGATTTCAAGAGTGTTGTACATTTTATGTTCTCCAATATATGAACGTAGATTTGAATACTTTTTGTACTTAAGGTTTTTTTTCTATTAAACTGCGTGTTCGCAAAAATTAATCGTCGCGAACTAGTTTATTCTCGGTAAATCGCTAAATAAAGTCGTAGCGAATAAAAGTTGGTTTAGAGTAACCTTCAAAGTTATAACGAATATTCTTGATGTTTGAAACACATGGATATTCAACATTGTTGGAATTGTCATTTTGATCATCTTTTTTGAAATTGTGAATCAATTAAACCCAGCCAAAGACTTGAGGTTAACACATACTAGGATAATTAAAGATTTCATCGGTTTGAAAGTGAACAGCATGAATCATTTTATAAATTAAAGAAGTCAAAGGTCATATACTTTCATGCGGGAACTCCATGATTTCAAGATTTTCCTTTTTCTTTTATTTATCATTTATATGAAAAATCAAGTAAAAAGGTTTGCCAAAAATTTCAAATATTTCAATAGACTATTTGACCTTGTAAGGGAATTGGAAGCTTATAATTTACTTTGAAGTACTAACATGTGCATATATATTTCTTAGTCAAGAAAGCTTTTTTTAAAGTAAGAATACAGATATATTAATAGAATTCCTTCAATATTTATTTTACGGACACCCTGATATTTGAAAGGAATTAAATAATTTCAAGAAAAAAGATGGGAAACTGAAAAAAATTTCATCTTTATAATTTTAATGAAGCGTTGAATAAAAAAGAAATGATGAAATTCCATGTCCTTTTTCTTATTTTAAATTAAGTGCCATATAACAATCTGTCGTCCTCTTCTTTTGTTTCCAATTCAGGAAATTTGAATTCTTTATCATATTTTTCACAGTCATTTGTAAGATTTATGTCCTGTTTAAGACATTGTCCTTTACTTTTGTACGTGTCGTTTGCTAGTATTGCAGACGCTAAGTTATTCTTCCTCACAACGGCTCCTATTGACAGCGCTTTATTGGATTTTATGGAAGTATTGCTAAACCGACCATCTACCCACTTTCGGTTCCATTCTTTGCGTATTTCATGCTGAACCTAAGAAAAAGTTATATAATAGTCACATTGAATTTCAAAGACCTGGGATCAAAATGTACAATAGCAATTTTTCTCATTGTAAATTCAGGACAAAAACAATTTTAAGTAGTATAAACACTTTACTTACTTCTCCATTTAGAAAGCAGAAGAGCAGTGCAACGAGAAACCCCTGCAATGAAAATTCATGCGAGATTGTAAGTAAAGCAAGACAACATTTCATGTAATACATTGTTAATGACAATCTGTCGATCTCCACCACCCCATCCTCTTATAAAGTCATAAATGTTTCAAATACTCTAAATTTGTTTTATCTCCACTTTAAAAAGCCAACCAGGAAACCTGTTTGTAGATATAAAATCTATCTAAGTACTTGTACCGGAATGAAAGGTAGTAGCACGTTTTAGTGTTTGTACATTGTAGCAACATGGAATATATGGAATAACGAGCATCATTTAAGATCAAAAGTCCATTTAACACTTTACAAAATAAGAGCACAGCAAACCCGGACCTCCAAATCATAAGAGATGGGATCAGGTGTCATGGAGGAGTGAGAATCCCCTGCCGACCAGTCATAGCCGCCGTGTGCTTCTAGTCACGAAAAGGAAATAACGGAAAAAATCTGTTGTCAATTCAGTGTGTATTATACTAAATAATTGCCTAACAATTAGTATGGAAAAGTAAGTCAGCATTTGACTCAATGATAAATTGTATTTGCTCACCAAGGTCATTGTCTCTACCATAAAACAAACGAAAGGATGACAAACGAGCCTGCTGATATATCCTAACTGACAATCTACAACCTTTTCACAATATACAATCAAACATTTAATATTTCGCTTTATATATTCAAACTGCATACCTGAAATGAATTAACTCCACTCTCCACATACAACCAGATGAGTTCTACACTGGGGTCCATACATTCCGGCATGACAACAGATATCATATAGTACACACCGAACAGGGGGATCAGGACCAACGTGGAGCGGGCCAGCTTTCTGTATAGGCCAAACAAATACAGAACATATAGCACATATATGAAATAGTATCAATCAAGTTATACAAATATCTGATTCCGATTGCATTAGAAAACCAAAACAGCATTTTAATACGAAAAGCTTTAAGTGTTAATTTTCAAGAAATAATCAAACGGAAGGAATTTTAAAGTTGTTTTGGTTTTTTATGCTAGAGCCAATTATAATTGATGTATCTCGTTATTTTTGTGAAATAAACTATAATATGAACAAAATATATACAGAATAACATAAAAGATTACTCAATTTAATAATTATTCGTAAGACGTGTCGCCATTGCTTTCATTATCTTGTTGTTGACAAAGTGATCTTGTATGACATTGTATAATATACAACAAAAAGTTACCTATACCGGTCACAATCATTAGCATGAGATGCTTTCAGCTTCGTGAAAATAACACGTATAATGTTGATGAAGAATATGAAATTAATCTGAAAAAATATATAATTATTTAATATCTCATGTTATAAACTTTAGTTTGCAAAGAATTAAACGTCGGAATTTCAAATTTAGTTATCACCTTGAATTGAATCTAATGTTTCGGAAAATCAAATGGAGGTGACATTAACAAGACAGATAACGAATCGCAAATTAAATCTCTTTAAGAAACGCGAATAAAAAGATTACCACAATGGTGGCTACAATTGGTCCCCGGATGAGCCAAACAAACTTGTTTTCGGCATTATGAGTGCTCCAACACCTTCAAAAACATATAATTATTCAAATTCAAATTCTCATATTCACTACCTAATTTAAAACTATACGTACACTGTTGGGTAATAGTATTACCCTCATAATATGTAATTTATGCAATATACTCTTTTAACAATACCTAAGATTGTACTCTTTTGCAAAGAAAGATTGACTGATTGATTGTATATTGTTTAACATCCCTCTCGAGAATTTTTCACTCATATGGAGACGCCACCACTTGCCAGCGGAGGGCTACAAATTTTTTGTCCTATGCTCGGCACTCAGGGTCTTTGAGCAGTGAGGGATCTTTCTCGTGCCAGCACCTACTGCGACAGGAGGCCTCGGTTTATACGATCTCATCAGAAGGACCGGTTTCCACGTCCCGCAGTGGGATTCGAGACTATAGAGCAGACGCTCTAATCACTGCGCCACGTGGGCGACTGCAAAGAAAGAACAAATATTTGGGTGCAAGATGACGTCATTGATTGTTAAATAGTAATTTATTTATCTACTAACAACAACTTTGCAAGAGTCATTACTTTTCCCTACAGAAAAGTAGAAAGGCAGGTATTATTTTTTACTCATATGTATTATCACAGCTTTTACCTGTTCAGAATTATTTAAGTATATAACTATTAAGTGTACTTTTTTTCAATAAATCGAAAAACAAACCTCTTTTAACTGTAACAACTATTTTTTTCAGGTTTGGAGATACACAATGAAACATTTGAAAACAACAATGCTTACTGTAACAATCGAAGTGAAATACTTTCGTGTGCATTGCTTATAATATAAACGTCCTTACATTGTATCTTCAAGATATCTTCTGACCAGGATCCAGGGTATCACAAAAATGACAGGTAACACTTCAAAAAAAGGAAAATAAACAGTCAAAGGAAAGTGTTAATGGTACTCAAAATACACTGTACAGAAAGCTTGGACACTGTATTTGTAGTATCAGACAATAAAAACATTTTATTGACATGGTTGAAAAATATTTCTCTCACCCTGATATTTCTCTGCAAAGAATTGATTTTTTTAACCAGATAATTCTAGAAAGTTTATAGCTCATTTTTTTCATATAACATTTAGTGAAAGTGTTTAGATAGAAAAAAAAGCTGCCAGAAAATTCGGTTTAAAATGATTTTCTCAACCTTTTTCTGACTTAATTTCTTTGAGCTTTCAAAAAATGTCTTTACGTGACAGTATTGTGAAAGTAAACAAAACGTCTATGACCTTCCTATGTTGGCAATAAAAGCGACCTTCTTTATAAATTATGTATTTCATAATTGTTTTAAACATCCAGCTTACAAATCGGAAACATTATGGAGTCAGTTATTTGATTTCCTCATCAACTGTAGCTCTTGTCCATGCAAGGCTTATAGGAATGTACTAAAATATGGCTTCCACCGTGAGATGTTGGCCTTGCATTCTATTGAATTACAAAAACCCATTAAACAGCGAACAATACGTACGCCATCCCGAAATGATGTACAGGTAAAATCTTCTGCTTTTTTTAAAAGTTGACAGAAAAATGAGAGTGTTGAGATACAACCCTTCCATTAAGATCCACATGTAGTTGGCCAACAGAATGTAGTTAAAGAATGTGAACACCAACTTACAGGACCAGTTCTAATGAATACATAAGAATATAAAGATCATGAATGTGAAACATTTTCAAACGTGTTTAAAATGTAGCGAATAAGGAAACTACATTTTGTAGGAGTTTAAAATGCATGCTTAAAAATGTGTATTACACAGTATAAGAAAGTAAAGAGAAAATAAATTGCAGTGAATATAATTTTACATTTGAAAGAAATTCTACATGAAATAAAAACGGAAATAACGAATTAAGCATATAAGAAAGCGAAATCGTCCAGCCTAGCGCGCTACATGAAGTTGATTTTAGTTTTCTCACATAGTATAGATAATCTTAACCTTTTTTATCTATTAAATATGAAAAAAAGTGCATTATCATAAATCCGTGGTTTATGCCCCCTTCAAGAAAATGTATTTTTATTGATTTCTTCAGAGGTTCACTGTACATTTATTTCACTTTTTTTTCATTTTTTTTTCTGGAAAAAGCTCTCATTACTGTAATCTTATACTTTTTGTTCCTATTCCTTTTATGTCGTTTATTCAAACTAACGAGAGAAAAAACATCAATTTTTGAGAAAAGAAATTTAAGTGACATTACAGTTGTATAACCAATGATGTAGATCAATGAGTTACCGTTCCTTGAGGAGTGAGAGTTGCTTTGTTGTTTATTATGGATGAACGTCCTTTCGGTGTGTGGAAAACATCCTTAACAAGACAGATTATGGATCGCAGAATAAACGAAACGAATAAGTTAATATGAATCAGGTTCCTTTGGCAGTGCAACCTCCTGGAAGTAACAAAGTAATAAGCTTCTTAACATTTAATATATGCATCACAGAGCAATACATGTATATGAAATTCCTTTTTGATTCCTCTTCTGCTCTATATTGATTAAGCGAATGTGTTTGTTATCGCGGTAGCAGGAAATCACATTAAACTGTTAATTTCATTATCATTTCTTATTCTCTTGCATTATAACTAGAATGATTAATAGTCTGCATCTGTTTTGTCTCCTTCTCATGCTTAGTGCTTTGCAGGCAGACTGCAGAAGAATGCACTCTTTGAAATCATAACTACTATTTAGGCAAAGTGCATTCAAAGCACAACGCCATTATTATCCTTAGACTTGAAATTAAATGAAAATGACAATTTAGATTAATCTCTTAATGTGTACAGAGGTCAAATTCCATAGATTTTTGCAGGCATATCCATTAATTGAATGTTGTTCTAAGAACTTGGTTGTGCCATGGTGTGTAAACTTTAATATTTCCACTTTCAATACAATGACCTTGTCAGCAAACACATTTTATCATTGGCTAAAATGCTGATTGACGTTTTTCATACTAATTGTTAGTCAATTATTTACACACTGAACTTACGACGGATTTTCCATTATTTTCATATCATGACAAGGAGCACACGGCGAGTGTGACAGGTGGGCAGAGGATCCTCACTCTACCGTGGCACCTGCTCCCACCTCTTATGTCTTGGAGGTCCAAGCTCCTATTTTGTATTAATTATTGGACTTTTGAACTTGAACACTGTTCGTTATCTCCATATATTTCATTCGACTCAATTGAAGACGCTTCCGCTACTCTCTAGTATACATATAACCGACACTCTTGGCCATGTAGCAGTGATGGATCTCTTTCCTACATGAAATATCAATTCTAAACTTGGCGACTTTACAGCTATTGTTCTAGCCCTGTGCCTAGCTGGCGACAATTCTTATGATAAACCTTTGTCAGTCAGTTAATTTAATGATCTCTGAAAGATCTTGAAAGTTCACTGAATGACAAACTTCAATATATCAACCATTTTCAATAAAATTTATTAATCGTTTCAGTTTACTGAATATACAAGGTTTTTCTTGTGATTTTTCTTTTACTTTTTGGAATGATTTAAATGACAAAAGTTTTGCTAAATAACCTAAGGTTTGAAGAGATTATTATTATAGTTAAAGGAAAATTACATTAAATATTGAAACTAACAAAAATTTAATTATCATATTTAATCATTTAACCTCTTTAAATGATAAGACTCAGTTTAAAATCATCTACAAAAATATCATAAGCATTTTAAATCTGACCGTATTACATTCTTTGAGTGTTAGGAATCTGCCTACAAAAAGTTTTACTAATTTTGTTTTAAAAAAGAAACATTTTGACAGTGAATGGTCGTGTTTAGATGCCTGAGAGTATAATGTAAATGAAGATAAGACAAATAAGTACTTTTATAAATTTCATGCTAAGGAAATTTATGCCAATATTGCAATGAAGCATTCTTGATAGAATGCTTACAAGCCCTGTTATTTTTGCTTTAATCTATGCCATAATTTAAATCACATAAAGAAAAACAAAATTAACATGATGGCTCGTAATTTTATATTGAAATCTTAAAGTAATCCTATCTATCCTAAATCGTTTGGATAATATTTCTTTTTACATCTTCTGCACATAATATTGTTAAGCACTAATTTTATTAAAAGAAGATATTTTGCTCACCTGAAACCTATCAAAAAAGCAACAGCAACAAGAAGGCATAACAGGGACACGCTGTATCCTACGAATGAGAATGTATCTATCACCGGAAGATGGCGCTATATTAATTAAATCATGTAAAAAGGATAGAATCAAAACGATATATGTTTAAAAATAACCTTTTCATACCTTAAGTCATTGTTACTTATATGTTTTGAGTGATAATAATTTTTTTCCTAATATTTAGAATAAAACTATCCAGAAATGAGAGTACCATTAAAGTTCCATTTGCACCAAGTGAATCTTCTTTATTCTGGCAATCAGTAAAGTCTGTCCATGTTTGGTTGAAGTATGGGTGCACGTACCACATTCCATTCGGTAAACACTTCCGTTTTGCTTTAGCTAAATGAGAAAAAAAATAAAGCGCTATATACAATATATTTTTCTGAACATATTTATCCTATATCTGGATGATTGTTTCATAATTGCCCCATTATACCATATAATGAAAGTAAAGGCATAATTTTTTCAGCTTTCTTTAATAATTAAGCAACGCGCAATGAGTTTATATATACAACTTCATTAGATAAGAGAGCAAGCATGAGCAAAATAGCCGAAAATATCCCTCAGTTTATGATAAGTTTGAGATATCAAAATCAAAGTTAACATTTCGAAACTCTATGCTCATCAACAACCTTGCCGCAAATACAATCTGCCGCCACAGGTGACACTGTCTTTCATTGAACTAGTAAGGTCGTTTTTTAACACACTTTATTATATTAACTACACTGTTTAAAGAGGTGCGTTTTCTTTTAAGGTCCTTGATCTCTTCCCCATTAGCAATGCGTACATCTTTCAAACGGACTTTTAAGATTGTTTATACTCTATTTTCACAACAAATATCAATTAACCACTTTTTTTACCATTAAACATTTTTAACTAAAAAAAACAAAATGCAAAAAAAACAAATTCATTGTTATAGAAATTGATTACTTTAGAGGAATTTAAAGAAAAAAGACACAATAACAATGATAAATGTCATGAAATCTTTAAACCATACAGGCATCAACAAAGTCGTTTTCAAGTCGTTCTTCATTTGTAACATTATGAAACTATTTTTGTTTGTCTTGTTCAGATTAGAAATCAAACTTTATCCCTGCATTAGTTTCCCTTTTATGTTGGAATCAATTACTTTAACCTTGCTAAAAAATTAAAGGGAATCAACATTATTAAAGACATACTTAAAAGAAATGCACCCCGTTATAAGCAGGTCTATTTTGTGTACATGTATTCATATGAAGCAGAATTTGTGCAAAATCTTATGCGAGAAAACAAAAGAAAACTTGCTGTGGCTTTCAACTCGGCATTTAGATAAATCGACGACGTATTGTCAATTAATAATGGTAATTTTCATTCTTATGTCGATACGATATATCCTGACGAGCTTGATTGAAAGATACCACAGAGTCTGACACATCTGATTCGTTTCATATTTGGATATTTTACTTGATAAATACGTTGATGGTAATCTAACAAACAAGCTCTATGATAAACGTGATAACTTCAACCAACTTTTCTATCGTCAATTTTCTTTACTTAACCTATGCATCAACTGCCCTTACTCCTTCATCGCCTTGTATCACAGTTGATTCGATACACAAGAGCATGCTCTATGTACGAACTATTTCCAACACGAGGTAAATTATTGACAAACATGTTGACGAAACATGAATATCAGCATTCTCGTTTAAAGTCACCATTTCGTAAGTTCTATGGTCTATACAATGACCTTGTCAGCAAATCCAATTTACCATTTAGTCAAATGCTGACTGACGTTTTTCATACTAATTTTTAGTGCATTATTTATACACTGAATTGACGATGGATGTTTCCTTTATTTCCCGATTATGACAAGAAGCACACTGCAGGTGTGATCGATTGGCAGGGAATGCTCACTCCTCCATGGCACCTGATCCCACCTCTGATGGTTTGAGGTCCGTGTTTGCTCTGCTATTGTTTTTTAATTGTTTTATGGACTATCGGTCTTCAATTCTGTTAGTAATCCTCATATTCTCATGAAAGAAAACGAAAAGTTCTTAAGTACAAAAGTCCTTAAATAATAAAAATTTCAAGATGTGGATAAAGATGCTATGAAGAATAAAGCATCCGTTACTAACCAATCGCAGCCAGCATGTGCTCTTTCTGAGGATTGGGAAAAAGAAAAAAACCTTAGACAATTAGAAGTGTAAGAAAGCAGCAGAATAGCAAGCATTAAAGCAAGAGACTTCATCAGAGATGCTACATTTGTATGTTCAATCAAGTCATTGTATCGATCATAGATCTTATGAAATGTTGACGTGGAACGAAACTGTTGTTATTCTTCTTCCATCAACTATTTTGTCAATATCTTGTCTAATCTAATCTTATAAAATGCCCTGTACATATGATGGGCTCTTGTGTATAAAATCAACTTAGAGATATAGACCTTATTTCAATAAGACAAGGTTATGTTGCTCCATAAGAAAAAAAGTTGACGATGGAGAACTTGATGCCATCACGTTTATCGTGTAGTTTTGCTTCAAGTTATACCAACTTTTTGTGGTTTTAAAAATATCCAAAAATGAATTAGATATTGTAGACTCTGATGCATATTTTATTTCAATTTCACTAGGACATATGGATTTGACATGTGAATAGAAATACCTATTGCGATTCTTAGTTGATTAATTTGTGTTAGCAGTAACAATGTCAAACGGTTATCAGAAAAAATTCCTTGGCACAATGATGCACGAAATATTTATTCTGTGCTATTAGAAATGACGTATTTCAGATTCAATTTCATTTTATTGCTCAATGGATAATAAAAAAAAAACAAACAAACAAACAAACAAACAAAACAAAACAACGGAGTTCCATTTAAATTATGACATGCGTATACTGTTCAATTACATGACTCAGTCGATTTAAAAACCTGATTTCAGACAGGGTAAGCTTTTTACCTTTCTGTATCTCTAAGTTCTATAGATTTCCATGTCTTATTCGTTATATAAAATGAAATACCTGAAACTACGAGGGTTGATCCAAATTTTTTGGAATTTCATCATATTTCATTTATTTTTAAGTAAAATTGGTAAAAAAAATGCAATAGAGAATATAGACATTTGATAAATATTCAAAATAAAAAAAAACTTTTTTTAATATTTATGATAGTAACTCTATGGCAGTTTCCATAGAAATGGTTGTTTGGACATTAACGCATTTATCATTAATTCTTAATACGTGGAATGAGAATAAAATCGCCATATGTAGTAAATGTATATCAAACAAAAATTATGTCATTATTAAGATTGCTTGAGCTTTTATAAACCTTTGTGTGAGAGTTTTACTGATTTTACTGGATATTATTTGATAATCTATTGTTAATATTTAAATTTGTAGACAATGTCAAATTTCAGTCAAGTTCTAAGAATAGTGAAAATTTCGGGATCACTCTATCTTCAACGCGTACATTATTTACATAGGCTTTGGTAAAATGCATTGAGTTACTGGTTTTCCAGTGGTTTTCTAGGGGCAAAGGGAATTTAAGAAATATAGAATTTCCATGGACGTGGATTAATTAAAGGTGTAGAGTTATGTGGAGGCTCCGTTTAAGTGTCTATCCCCATAAACAAATTAAAAGTGTTAATGGACGTTGTTGGCTGAAGCACTGTTCTTGACATTGCTACTGAGACTGGAATATCATATATGGGAAGAAGGGGAGAATTTTGAAAGATGAGATAAAAACGAAGATAAGTTGGTGCGAACGGATATATGGGCTTTTCTTGATAAAAAGAAAATGGAGAAAAGGGCAGCATTTTATCGAATTACCATTCGAATTGGACATTAGGGTGAGATGCTTCTATAACGTGACTTGACATATCTAACTTGACGTAACATCGAAGTCTCCCCCCTGGTTTTACAACTATCCATTTTCAGAAAGCTCGTGTGGCCTTATTTGTAATTTAATTGTAGTGACATTGTCCAGTATAGTTGCTTTACAACTCTATATTATAAATATACATGTTCTTAGCTTTCATCAAATCATCATTCGCTTGACATTCATGCAATACGTAGAGGTTTGACTTTCATTTAAAGAAATACCCTCCCAATCTTACAAACTTACCAGTACTACTCTCTAATTACTTAGATCCTATATACGTTAGGTTATCTCCAGCAACATATAAAGCATTACCGTCTCTTCCTGGTTCAACGACTTCAGTACCCTTGTCATGTTTGATTGATAAATCATATATACTTTGCGATAAAATAGTAATACAACCTCCAACTCAATTCTAAAAAAGTGACAAATGACGTTTTATGATTACATTTGCGATCCAGAGGTATATAGTTTTTGCCCTGTCCCGCCGCCTGTCTATTCGATGTTTTGTCTTTTAATCTGTTTGTTTGTTTGCATTAACTTTAACCGTTTCCGTACCTTTTGATTGCTTGGGATAATGGTTATAATAGCTCAGTATTATTCATTGTATTTATGTGTATTCATTGTAATAAGGCCTTTCTTTTGGTTCTATCAAATTTGAACTATTCATCTTAAATTTCCAGATTGGCTCAGTTTTGCACAATTTAAACCATAACTTTCGAAGTGTTGGGGCAAGGGTTTTCATCCTTCACATACATGTGTATCTTGCGAGAAGACCTTGTTATTTGATACCAGCAACTTTGACCCTCTGACGTTGACCTAAGAATTTGAACTGGTTCATGAAACCTTTAACAATCGCCATAACTGTTAAACCGTTAGGACAAAGGCTTTCATACTTGGCATAATTATGTTATCCTTGCATCAAGAGCTTCCCAAACATGGCAAATAATTTAATATGGACATTGGGGTTTGACTTAATTTCAAAACACTTTTACATTTACTTTAATTTTTTAACTTTAAAAGCCATGGCTTTCATACTTCACATATGTAATTCTGTGACAAGACCTTCCTTTAAAAACACACATATTATATCCATTGAGCATGGATTTTGACCTACTTCCTTTTTTAAAACTTTAACTTTGGCCATATCTTTAGAACATTTAGGATTAGGGCTTACATAGATCACATATGTTATACTTATTACAAGAGTTTCCATTAGATATAGATACAACTTTGACCTTGGAATTTGACCTACATTTAATAAACTTTAATATTTGCCATAACTTCTGAACGGTTATGGTTATGGCTAACGTATTTCGCATACGTAATTCTGATGACAAGACCTTATTTTATAAACCAACAATTTTGATAAATTTGAACTTGACCTAGGAGTTTGGCCTATTCTTAAAATAAACCTTCAACCTTGGGCATAACTGTTGAACAGGTGGTGCAATGTTTTGTGAGAAGACTTTACTTTACATATTTGATTTGCATCTGAAAAGTTTAATTTTCGCTTTAGGTTGTCATACGGGGGCATCAGTGTTTAAAAAAATGCCATTTTGTTTCACCTACTTATAGCTGTACTAAATACATGTAACAAATGGCACACTCACCTTAGTGCTTATTGATTGATTGATTGTATATTGTTTTAACGTCCCACTTGAGAATTTTTCACTAATATGGAGACGTCATCGTTTGCCGGTGAAGAGCTTCAAATTTTGACCTTTACTCGGCACTCAATGCCATTTAGTAGTGAGGGATCTTATTCGTGCCAACGCCTGCCCTGACACGGGGCCTCGATTTTCAAGGTCTCATCCGAAGGACCCACAACTTTCACTTCAAAGTTCCGTTGGCGAAGGAACAGTTGCTACCCATTTCAACAACTAGGTCAGTCGCGGCCGAGATATTTTTAATAGCCATGGTAAAATAACTTAAGACGAACATTATTCCTCAGATATAATTTACACTTTCACCCCCCTCCCCCCCCCCCTATAAAACTAAACTAAACTAAAGTCCATTTAAGACATTCAATTGAAATTCAAGAATTTTGCATATTTTTTTACGCATGCATTTTAAAGAATCTGTGAATCTTCAGAGTAATGACCCGATAAAATAGAATTTTTTTCACTCCTTTAAAGTAAGAATTGGAAAGATTTCATAAAACAATTATAAATTGGAAGCATCCAGAATTGAATAAAACCCATCCTCTCAATTAAAGAATGCTTTGAATCTCTTGTGATATCGCCAATTTTCGTTGGAGTTTTATTTTTGCAGTTATTCTATTGTTAAAGAATTATTCATTTCCTCAAATATACTAGTATGTTAAAATGGAATGTCAATAAGTACTTTACAATTCTTATTTTTAAAGTCACATTTCCACGAATTATCAATTTTCCTTTAACCAAGAAAGTTTGACTAAAATATGTTTTTTAACATCATTTGTTATACCTTTGAAAATCTGTTCCTATACAAATTTATACGAAAAAAAGTCTAACATTCTTAATGTTTTGCTGAGCGGGCATAAAAAAAATCGATGTTGAACCGCTGAGTGAGATATTGGACCGCTCGGAGAGATGTTGGACCGCTTACGTCACAGAATGGGCAGAGCTTAATCTCATTTTCATTCGTTGGTTTAAAACAGTGACATTACGGAATATTGTACAAAACATGTATGTCAAAAAATACAAAATAAATTGAAAGGTATAACAAAACATTTATTGACAAAGTTCTCGGGCAAAATGCGTTTTTTCGACCCTTGAACCAAACTGTCTGCCTCTGGTCTAACGGCCTCAGGCAGACAGTGTGATTCTTTGGTCCGACAAAACGCATGTTGCCCTCGAACTCAGTCAATAAATGTATAATGTTTTTAAAACAATTATTATAGAACAAATACCAGAAACATATATTATTTAAATAACATTTCATATACTTGCATCTCGCCACATGCGAGATTTAAATATTTGAAATGAATCATATACAGCTGTAACTGATGTCCATCAATTCCACATACATTTCCAAAGTGTGACAATAGTAATCTGTCAATAGAACGTGTATTAAATGCCATTTATTTACCTCGTGTGTCGAAGTTGTTGATGTAATTAGGGCAGTTTTGTTCTGCAACAGTTCCCGCCCTTGTGTGGGGCCAGCAGACGACATTATCGAAGGTTTGCTTGCAATAAAGACCTTAATACAAAAAACATTTTTTTAAAAAAATCATTGTTTTAAAAAGGAGAGAGTAGAAGAAAATATTAACATCGAAGCATGGTAAAAGCAAAATAATGCTTTTCATTTGTTTGTTGTTTTTGTTTTGTTTTATTTTAGAAGGAGAAATAATACAATTTTATTCAATAGTCAAAAAATGCTTATTTAAGGTTTCCCCATTTAAACATTCACTGTTTTACGTATCAAACATTGTGAACGGTGTAGAGCTCTATAAGGCTTCATATTACCTGGTTATTATTTTTAAAATCGTAAGACGTCTAGTATAATTTTCTCCTTAATTCCATTCGGTAACATAAAAATATGATAGCATGTATAAATCAATATTTTCAGTTTGTTTGCTTGTATCAACTGTCTTTAAATTTCCAGAGAGCAGAGAGAAAGTAGAATGGCATAAAGCAAGTCTTATATCACATTACCTGACTCAGATTGATTCGTGTTGAAAATCTTGTTCAGACATGTTTCTTTTGCCTTTTGAAGAAGTTTTGCTTGCATTTCCAAGCTTAGTTTCACAATGTACACCTTCTGAAATAAAATATAAAAAAAATATAAAATGAAAAAAAAAACTTGTCGTATTTCGTTTATATATATATGTGATTGATGTTTATCAAGTCATTTCTTTTCCGAAAACTTGTTATTGATAATCCATCTGGTCCCGGTTTATCAAAAACTTAAAGATGTAGTTATCAAGTGAAAAAAAATCGTTATCCTTCTTTTTTTATTTATGATAATAAATAACATCAACAAAGTATTCTCAAATTAACATTGACAAAAAAATCAATGAAGCTAAAGTTCAAATCAAAGTTTTTTTTTATAAAAGAATTATAAAATCAAGGAAATATATGACCTCAATTAAAGAGGATAATCGTATTTATACACGAAGCTCCAAGATAAGATTCAACTCCCTAAAGGCCAGTAAATGTATATAACATATATACATATATATATGACATAAATATATATGAATGTTTGGAAGCTTGAGCATAAGTGGAAGTTAACAAAATGTCCCCACTCTTGCAAAGACACATAAACGTCCCTCCCCTAAAGAGACACACAATTAAATAGTGAGCATATGCAAATAAGAAAAAGAAAGAAACCTACCGGGTCTTGGTAACAACCTCTCCCAGAAACTGCAGACCATCGTAAAACAATAGTCCAGAAAGCAACGTTGAAGACTAAGACGTCCATTTTTTAATCCTGATGTGATATCAATATGTTCGTTTACGTTTTATTTTCACTTACATTCTCTCAACTGGTGGATTCATGAAGGAAGAAGTTAGTTTTGTCTCCATCCGCTTGTTGTGTGTCTGAAACCATTTATATACCACATGTATGCTTGTCTGGCTTAATTCCTAAGTAGAGACCAAAGAGTCATTATCATTTATCGAGCTACGGAGGAGTCAAGAAAGCCTTATATAATTAAATAATTATAATCAGTCGTGGTTCTATTTGGCTGTCATTCGGGATATCTTCCATATCTTTAACACGCACAACGTAATGATATAATCCGATTTCCAATTACAGTGGTTGAACTATTTGTTTGGCCATCAATACATTTTTTTCTACCTACATTTTAGATGTTTGAAAGCATATTTTAAATGCCAGATCCTTATTAAACATCGATCACACTGTAAATGAAACATAAACATGCAAGCTTACCCCTTCATTTATAAAGTTGTTGTCTGTCAACACTGTCTACATAAATTTATCATTACAGTGTGAATTGATTAATTAAAAACATTTGTCGTCATGCATGTTATTTATTCTCCACATTATCAAAGATATAAATGCATGGAAGTTTTTTGTGCACTACGAAGATTATATTTTAAGTTTAATTTTTTTTCTTTTACTAGGACGGCCAGGGTAGCTCATTTGGTAGAGCGATCGCTCCAAATTCGGAATTTCGGAATCGACGTAGCCTATATGAAAGTCGATAAAAAAAATGTTATTTGGCCGTGCGCTGGGTACTTTAAAGTGAGAATCGGGGATCCCGAGTCAAGACAGGTGTGGGCATGATAGAGATCCCTCACTGCTGAAAAGTCCTGAGAATCGAGTAAAGGGCAACATTTGATATCCCACTTATGACGTCCAATGTCAATATGAGTATTTTCTTCGATTGGTACTTGAAACAATGTATATCCACGGTTACTTTTTACGAAATGGAGTACTTTTCTAGGCTAACACAGCTGCTAAAACACCTGATGTAGTTCATGCTGCAAATCCTTTCAATTAAGTCTACTTTGTTCTATTTTTAGTTCTTTGTTTACACTTCTGGAAGTGTAAAGAATTACATTCGATATACTATTTATCATGTAAAAGATCTAAGGTCCACTTAATCATGAAACATAGAGAAACAACGAACAGCACTCAAGCCCAAGTCCATTAAAAATTCAAAATAGGAGCAGGGGAAACTCATCACTCCACAACATCAGAGGTGGGATCAGGTGACATGCAGGAGTGAGCATCCCCAACCGACCGATCACACCCAGCATGTGCTCAGTTTGTCATGATCGGGAAATTCAAGTTCTTCTTAAATACAATTTATACAAAGAGCCTTATTGTTACCTGTTTAGTCATCAGGGACCAGTTCGTTATGATCGTGTAATCTATCTTATTATATTATTTTTTATGGAATTCTCGAAAATTGTTGGATTATTCCTGGATAAAAATCTGTGTTTCTCGTTAAAGGTCTTTTTTCACATTTATTTTAAAAAATACTTCTCTTTGCATTTTTTGAGAACTTTGTCATAACAAAGTTCTCTTGCGTGCAAGTAAACGTTGATATTTGGAACTTCATGACCCAATCATACATTAATCACCCCTCGATATTGTATAAGAGTACATAACATTTGACAATAACAACAGATTAAATGTCCCAAAATTCATTGTCATGTTGATAGAGTTACGTAACGATAATTGCCAAACATTGGTATTCTCTGAAGACAAAATAAACATTTTCATATCATGTAATGTGATTTGATATAGCGTTATTTTTTGCTTGCGTTGTACATGACCGTTAATCCTTATATTTTTCCTTATCTTTCTCTTCAGTTTACTTGATCTAAAGTTCTAGGGACGTTTGTCTATTCTCAGAAATCAAATTTTCGTTTATATAATATTAAGTTACATTTTCAATATGCCTGATTTCAGGATAAGAAACTCAAATCAATATTTAAAATATTTTTATAGAAAAAAAAATACAGTTTGTTTTAATCACAGCTGCGGTTGTATCAAGAGATCATTAAACCTTAACAGGACATTGCCCGAACCAATAAAGCTCATAAAAACCATGCAGATAAAATATGGCACAATGCAAAGTTCTTGAACTCCCTCATCATGCATATTCAGATTATAATTCCACTGTTTATACCATTTTTGAACTAATAAGGTAATCTATCTGTTAGGAAACGTAAACGTGGTAAGTGCACAACGACACTGTTTTTAAGCACTAAGTATCTGAGGCACATTTCTCTTCCTGTTCTTCCCTTCTTCTCATTTGAAAGACCGATATTTTTTTACTTCAAAAAGTACACCGCTTAGCAACGGAACAGTTGCTACTATTTGAAAGCCACTTAAGTCAGTGATGGTGGGTGTTATTTGCTATCTAATACTTAATATTTAAATATATGAGGAGCTTTTATAATGTTAAAATGTTGATTAGGGAAAAATAAATCACAATTTTAATGCATTTTTGCGTAACTTTAATTACAAAGTTTGAAGTATTGAAGGAGTTATTCGTCGTTCAATAGTCCAAATTCCTTTAAATCTATATTAATGGGTAGCGAAACCACTTTATTTTCTAATTGCAAAATCAAAAGAAAAGGTAGTTGAATAAGTTATTTGTCAACAGTTTTATTTGTACGCAAAAGTAGGCATGCCCGCTCGATACTTCGTAAAACATACACTAAATATGAATATAATTTTTAAGGACACATAAATATTACCGATTCGGAAAAGATTTTATTCTATGTAAGCGTATATGGACATTTACTGCAAGAAATTAAATGTATGTTTAAGAAATAATATTACATTTCGATTTTTTTTCTCTCTTAAATATCCTTGCAAATAAAAAAAAATAATCTTTTCTGTCAAATATTTTTTTCCGCTTTTCTCAATAAGTAATGAAAAAAGAATATATAATTACATGTACCTTAAATTTATATATTTCTTCGAAAAAACCAGGTGATTGATGAAAGAGATGAAGATAATGAACAAAGTGAGATCTTAAAATATATGTACGAGGGTTGATCCGAAAGTAATGTCACAATGTCCATAGATTTTGTATTTGGTGTCATATTAATCAAATACCATATACCAAAATATGCCCATATATAAATCTAATCAACATCAAATCTTTAGTCTAATAATGTTAAATTAAATTAATTTCGATTTCATAGATATTTACAACAGCAATCATAGGAGGTGTCGCCGCCTCACACTTAAACGTCATGTTTTGAATATTTTTTTTTTCAGGATGAGAAAGACAAACACATAAAAACTTGTAAAATGTATCTTATCGCCCAAAACTTTTAAAAGACAAAAGTGACTTACGTGTTTTTCTAATGATCACTTAAGATCAAATGACGTAATAGTTAATTTTCCTTTTTTAAAAATTTGATCATCTCTGAATAAAAATGGGAGGAAAACACCGTAACGAGATGTAATGCATTTTGCATTTTTACTTCAAAATGAGGAAATTACAGTATAGACAGTTAACATTGAGTAATAAGACTCACAATGATAAAAAGTAAAGAAGAGTCTTGTTTATAAATGATTTCAGCGATTTTAGGGAAAGTGATAGGTCATTGTATTATTATCAGAAAAACAGGAAGACTGAAAGAAGAAAGGTCGGAAGGAAACGTTCAACATGGTGTCTGATGTTGTCAAAACACATTTGTATCTGTTATGTAAATAGATATGGACACTGTCTTATCATACTGTTCAAGGTTTGACAAAAGAACTTTGTTATGAAAAGAGTGAATGTACAATGGTTACCAAAAATTCATTTTAATCGGCTTCTTTTAAAGTCAATTCTCATTTTTTGGTTTACAACGGTATTTTCTTAGAATCTATTAACCAAGCTCTGTAAAATACTTGATGACTTTAACTTTTCTATCGTCAACTTCCATAACTGATGCAGCAATATTCTTTCATCACCTGTATACGGAGTTCAGATATCTCAGTTGGTTCGATACGTAAGAGCATGCTCTACGTTTGAACGATTTCTAAAACGAGGAAGATTTTCGGCAAAACAAGTTGATGAAACAAGAGTTTCAGCAGTCAAGTTGAAAGTCATCATTTCATCTGTTTTAAGGTCGATACAATAGCCTTGTCAGCAAATCATTGAGTCAAATGCTGACTGACGTTTTTCATAATAATCATTGTTAGGCCATTATTTATACACTGAATCGACGACGGATTTTTCCGTAATATCCCGTTCATGACAAGACCCACACAGCGGGTATGGAAGGGATGATCGCTCCTCCATGCCACCTGATCCCACAATCCATGTTTTGGAGGTCCATGTTTGCTATGTTCCTATTTTGTATTGTTTTAGGATTTTTTGCCATATTCAAACCATAACGCTACAGGTCTGGAGCTAACCACATAGACATGATATATGAAGTTTACCATTTGCAATGTAGATAAATTAAAATATTTTTTCTGACTTCATGCATTTAGGTATTTCATGAAAATGAAATCAGATACATACATATGAACATGGTTCGGATTTTCAATAAGATACTTAATATAAAGATAAGTTTTATGATGCTTTTAGCCAACGGATACATTCATAAATGCTTCCATCAAAGAAAAACTAAATGACATTTTTGGGGGGACAAAAACTGCACAGAAAACATAATATCCTTATCATATGTTTATTTATCACTGTAACAAGCTTGATTCCTAGTCATGGGAATTATAAACTCTTGATTGATCGGCGTATACAAGTAGAATGTTTTAGTGTCTAACATCACTTTGTGTAATAATTTTGACTCACTCTATCGAAAGCTTACAGCGAAACAAAATTATATTTTGCAAATATAAATCTTTAATTTTTCTTATCTTAAACATGTTAAAAGTCGTTTTAATAAGTTATCTTTGAAAAAAAAAGATTTTGACTACTGTTTGCTTCAGTCTTTTATTGATATTTTTACTTTATATCGAATCCAAATCATGTTTATTTGTAATATTATATTGGTAAACAGTTTTATATCAATACTTAAACATAAAAGGACATGTACAACTTTTTGATACAAATGTGTCCTTTAAAAGATATTCTTGGATTTAAGAGAAAAATACATATTCTATACGTTTATTTACTAACTACTCAAGGTTTTTGTTTTTCTGTCTATTTCATTGAAAAGAATATATCGTGTTATATAGCAATTTGACTTTTCAACAAAGAAGATAATCTACCTAATTAGCGTCATAGCTGATTAAGCCTTTGTTATGCTACCCTGACGCTAAATTAATGCCTTCCGGTCTTTTGACTTTGTTTGCTCATATGACAACACTCATGCATTAAGTAATGAATCTGCATGTACCAACCTCCTACGTTTGGTTGTTGTCCTATTGTAAAAGTACATACAAACTCTTGGGAAATGTGTTTGCTTTCATTATCTTCTTGTCATTATGTAATGAGCAATCAACGGGATTAATCAAGGCTATGATAAAAATATTATTTTCTGTTTTGTGTTTATTTACATTTTTGTGGATCCTTCTTTATAAATGATAATTAACTGCACTTTTGCGTACAAATTGAAGATAAAATTTGCAAAGGGAGTCTAGGATCCCGAATAATACTTGATATATTAATCTTAATTGAATACGCATATGAGAGGAAATATCGAATGTTTTTCAAATGAAAAGTTTTAAAAACAAACAGAAAACTTTTGTTTTTGTTTTTTACATGTAGCTTTTCATATATGATTATTATTTTGAATTCTGCTGAAGAGGTTTACCGGTGCGACTGCCTTAAAATAACGTTTTCGAATATATGCCAAGGACAAAAATGCCACAAAATAAGGGATTTCTTCCATTGACACCTCATCGCGCACACTGAAGAATCCCTGGCCCAAGGATCATGAAACAAACTTAGACTTAGTGTTTTCATTCTTCATTAAAATATTAATTTATTTCGACTAGCAATTATAAATATTCTGTGAGTGATATTCCCGAAATGAAGTAAGAAACATTTGAAAATACATAGATACATGTACCTGATCATGACATAAATTCGAAGCTCTCGGAAGGTGGCACCGATCGATACGAGAGGCTTACTCCAACATGGCACCTGATCTATATACTAACAATTTAAATGTCTATGTTCCTTCTATTTCTGACTTGTATTGTTTAAAAAGACTATTGTCCTTTATTTATGTTCGCTATTTTCATTTTCAAAAAACATTCATGGGTTTTCTGTATTTTTTCCAGATATTAATTTCCACTAAACATCGTTCATGCCAGACAAAAACAACTTACAAGAAAAGGGTTTGCAGACAGTAGTTAGAAGTGGAGGTTTAGAAATACATGTTTAGAGAATACCCGTTACCTTTAGTAATGCACAGTCACAGGATAAATTAGTTTGTTATGAATTCTAGAAGAATTCTGCCTAGGCTGATGTAGGGAACGGAGTGCAATTGGATTAATAATTGTATCTTGGGAGCATTCACAGACAATGAATGCCGGTGATTCCCAGCATCGATCTGTCAGAGAATAAGGGGAAGAGAAGATCTCAGTGGTGAGTTGTATTTTTTTCTTTTATGATTGGCTCTCTGGTTTGCCTTCACACCGAGGTTTCAACAAACCGTTCAGATAGAAAATATTATTAATGAACATTGAATATGCATTGAATTTCTGATTTGTGTGAATACAGATTTCGATCTACACTAAACCAGGAGATTCTAATGACATTTACTTTTCAAACACGTTAGAATAATACTAATAACGACGTTTGTTGCATTTGTTTAATACTAGAGTTCATAGCGACATCTATCCGTGGTTTGGGGGAAATATATAGGTTTAGAGAATATTTATTACATCATTTGCATGAACTGTTGATTTATTCTTTAAAAAGTACGAATACTATCGTAACCTGAAAACAAAAATAAATACGTGAAATAAAACAAACGTAAAAATTTAATAAGTGAATACAAAGTAAAATTCTTTTGTCATAAGCATGTTAAGTCAAAATACAGTAAATGTTCGTTTTTCCACTGGGTCATTATTCCACGGAATCATAATTTCTGTTAATTAATTATGCGATTGGAAACTTACTCAAATCGTAGATTGTTACGATACACATCGCATGATTTCTAGTAATCTTCGACAAATATCCGTGGACCGCGTTTATGGCGCGAATTAATACCACGGGTGCACAAAATTTGCATAAGTTTGATGCAGAAAGTTATCTATATTATAAGGACTTCAAGTAACTTGAAAAGACACCTAGATATCTTAAGACACGAGATATTAAGATCTACACTGGACATCTGTATGGCACCTGATCTCACCTCTGATGTTTTTGAGATCCATGTTTGCTCTGCTCCTATTTTGCTTATGCACTTTTGATCTTGAATACTGCTCGTTATCTCCATACATTTATTACTTATGAATCAATTCTCTCAAGTAAATCAAATCGTACCACAGAAATATATTTAGGTGCTGAAGCCATAGTTGAATGAAGTTGTATTACAACAATAGATAATTCCATAAAGCTGTTTTTCATTCCCGCTAGGGTTTTGATGATGTCTTCAAAAAAGAATTATTCAATGGCATATCCATTAATCATTCTAATCGAAGAATATCAATTTCTTAGAGTACAAATTAAGCCACTGACTGAGGCTGATGATACAGGGGTTGAGTATTTTGTAAGACGAGAAACAAAGAACATGAAATGAAATTTACTTCAGAGTATCTGCATTTTAAATGAAACATCAAAACGGCCTATTATTCTAATCTGGAGTATTCTACTAATGTACATTATAGAATTCCAATTCAACTACGTTTGAAAAGAAATATTTGAATAACTGGGTAGCCAAGAACTTTAGATTCGATACAACTTTAAAAGTTCTAACCATCGAGACCAGAACATCATAACTTTTTTAAAGGTATGTTTAATTCAATCAAGCAAACATGAATTTTGCTTTTACCATAATTTAATGTAAAGGATATGATTAGATTTTAAGTTATTTAGCTTCTCCTTAATGTCTTAGAGAGATACATTGTTTAGGGAGACAGCATACCTTTAATTGATATCTTGTAATATTATACTTTCATGTAAATTACTTGAATCTGATTCGTCGAGAAACACTTCTACCCGCTGAATAATGAAGCCACACCCTCCTGCGTAGCAACATTCAACATTGCTTGACGACGGGTGATATTACAAAAAATAGCGACTGCGCGGAATTTATGCGCGCACGGTTCACTGTAATATGTATTTGTATAAAACATTCAGTATAATATAATAAATATTGCATGTAGTTGAGTGTAACATTGAAAATTTTCACCCCTCAAAAACCATTGGTTTTCTCGGGGTGAAAATTTTCAATGTTACACTCAACTACATGCAATATATATATAATGTTACGATACATGAGGATACACAGATATAGGGTGCTTTAAAGGTGAAATCAATGTTTATTGTTCTCTTTTTCTTTACAGGGGTGCTTACTCCAGTGAGACACCTAATTCAACCCTGAAGTCTAGGGAGGTCCGTATGTATGCTATGTTAGCAGATTAAAATTGAGTGAATATATATTTTTCTAATCGATCATTGTACTTTATAGTGAAAAATTCTCAACAGGGAATATCACAATATACAATCAATCAATCAATGTTTTTATCCGTTTTAGCTCACCTGAGCCGAAGGCTCAAATGAGCTTTTCTGATCAAAATTTGTCCGTTGTCTGTCGTTGTTTTCGTAGTCGTCGTCGTAGTCGTTGTCGTTGTTGTAAACTTTTCACATTTTCATCTTCTTCTCAAGAACCACTGGACCAATTTCAACAAAACTTGGCACAAGGTATCCTTGGGTGAAGGGGATTCAGGTTTGTTCAAATGAAGGGCCACGCCCTTTTCTAAGGGGAGATAATTTTAATTAGAGAAAAATTAATCGCATTTAAAAAAAATCTTCTTCTCAATAACCACTGGGCCAGGAAAGATGAAACTCATGTGGAATCATCCTCAGGTGGTGTAGATTCAAGTTTGTTAAAATCATGACCCCCGGGGGTAGGGTGGGGCCAAAATGGCCGATCAAAGTTTTACATAGGAATATATAGGAAAAATCTTTAAAAATATTCTTCTCAAGAACCACTGGGCCAGGAAAGATGAAACTCATGTGGAATTATTCTCAGGTAGTGTAGAATCAAGTTTGTTCATATCATGCCCCCGGGGTAGGGTGGGACCAAAGTGACCGATCAAAGTTTTACATAAGAATATATAGGAAAAATCTTTTAAAAACTTCTTCTTAAGAAGTGATTAAGACATTAAAGATAAAACTCATGTGAAATCATTCTCAGGTAGTGTAAATTCAAATTTGTTCAAATCATGACTCTCGGGGAAGGTAGGGGCCTAAATGGTCGATCAAAGTTTTTCATAAGAATATATAGGGAAATCTTTTAAAATCGCCTTTTCAAGTACTTCAAAGCCATAATTAGTGATATTTATATGAAATCAATCTCAGGTAGTGTAGATTCTAGTTTGTTCAAATCATGACCCCCTGGGGTGTTAAGATTTAAGCCCCCCCCCCCCCCCCAACTCAGTAAACTTTCATTTCTGATCTGATATTTGCTTTTTCCTAGCCGGTGGCCCCTGGGCCTCTTGTTTTGAAAGTCTAACTCTAGGTCTTTTGACCGAAAAGTCATTAGTTTTTAATTTTCCTACAGGGAAATAAGAGCGCTAATTATAACAACCAAGTTCTATGATAATAAATGTTAATCTATGATAATCAAGCTCTATGGTAATCTAACAACCAAGCTCTATGATAAAGGTGATGACTTTAACTTTTCTATCGACAACTTCCCTTACCTATGCAGCAATAAACTTTAATAACCTGAATATGGAGTTTACATATCTCAGTTGATTCGATTCACAAGAGCATGCTCTTCGAATGAACAATTTCTAAAACGAGGTAAATTATTGACAAACAAGTTGATGGAACAAGAATATTAGATTAGAGTCATCATTTTCTAAGTTCTTTTTTCGATACCATTACCTTGCCAGCAAATACAATTTATCATAAATCACTGAGTTAAATTCTGACTGACTTTTTTCATATTAATTGTTAGTTCATAACTTCATTATTCATACACCGAATTGACGACGGATTTTTTTCTGTTTTTTCCAGACAAGGAGCACACGGCGGGTATGACCGGTCGGCAGGGGATGCTCACTCCTCCATGGCACCTGATCCCACATCTGATGTTTCGGAGGACCGTGTTTGCTCAGCTCCTGTCTTGTATTGTTTTATGGACTTTCAGTTTAAATACTGTTCGTTATCTCCATATCCTTCTTCATACAGTTTATCATTGAGTCAAATGCTGACTGACGTTTTTCATACCAATTGTTAGTCCATCATTTATACACTGAATTGACGACGGATTTTTCCCGTTATTTCGTGATCATGACAAGGAGCACACGGCGGGTGTGACAGGTCGGCAGGGGATGCTCACTCCTCCATGGCACATGATCCCACCTCTGATGTTTCGGGGGTCCGTGTTTGCTGTGCTCCTATTTTGTATTGTTTTATGGATGTTTAGAATGTTGTTCATTTTCTCGAATTCTTTCAGTGTTTTTTTTTTTTCTTAAATAAAAAATTAGACAGAGTGTGATAACTGATATAAGGACATGATCATTTGTTACATAAAGCTATCATATCACTTTCTTCCATTAATATTTTGATACTTTGAATTTCTAAATTAAAGATATATATGCTGTATTAGTGTTTTATTACTAAAGAAATAAATATGTGTGGTGTCTCATCAAGTTACATAAGTTACGTAATTTCTGCAATTAAGACAATTCCACTCCATCACTTTTAAAAGTTATGAAATATTATTTTGTAAAAATTATTTTCTCTCCGAATCGGATATTAAACCGCCTCTTATTGAAATATTCATGAGCACGTGGTCTCGCATGCTCACAGCATACAATGGTCCAATCTCGTGAATGAGCCGAAAAGCATGATAGTCTACTACGTTTTCAATACAAACACGTGGGTTAGGGAATTGTACGATGCGATTTCAAATGACGACTGGAAAGCTAATTTACATTTTTTTAAACCTGTTTTAGAAAAAATAGGAAGTTACTAATTGAGAATTCCCATGCTCACAATAACAAACAAATGCAGTTTTTCTTGTAAGCATACTGTATGTTTCGAAGTTGTGCACATTGTAAACATTGTCAATACGTGAGCACACCTCAGAGTTAGTTGCTTTTTGTACCAAGAAATATATAGTCACGTGAAATTGTCTTTTTACTGTCAGTAGAGCACGGGGAAATTGTAAACAAACGGATCTGTACAATAGAGTGGAGAAAACTCTTATTTTTATCATTGTTCATTTGTATGCAAATGTTAGCATGGAATTTGTAGATGATAATGTACATAATGCATTAAGCGTGTAAATGCTTGGGAAATGCACCACGTCTTTCTGAGAGCGATTTTAAGAACTAGCCTGTTCGAAAAACACATGTAGTATTTATGTACTATAGTAACCCAAAAATGCATTAAATACAACTCATTGAGCTGATTGGTCGATTTGTCAGTCTTGTTGGTTCCTCGCTGAACAGACCTCACAAAATAAGTTTCCTCGACCTGATGCTTTTCCCGCGCACATGCGCAGATCCAACATATACATCAGTCGTATATAAATATGCATGAGAATATCGTGTTCATTTCCCGACCAGTACTTTGTTAATACCGAATAATATTTCGTCGAATTTGCGAGAATGCTTCATTTTTGATAGCTTATCATACTTCAGAAATTTTTGTTTGGTTTCAGCTGTGCAAAAATACTGTTTAACACGGCATACATATCTTTAAAAGTAAGGAGTCTTAAGTTGCGTTTTTTTAGTGAAAAGTACAATTCAATGGATAAAGTTACTTCTCTTTATTTTTAAGTATAAAATTTCATAATCAATCTTCAAATTGCGAATTATTGCTCACGCTATGATTGTGAGCCACATACGAGGGTCGTTCAATAAATAATGCAACATTTCATCTAAAAGTAAAAAAAGTACGTAATACATATTCTTAATAGTTTCAATCCCTAAAGGCATTCCCTGTTACCAGTTACATGTGTCTCAAGTCTTTGAATTTATGAACAGAAATCCTCAGCATACTCATCTTTAGAGGTGCCCCAAAGACACTGAGGAATATCATTTCCCATGACATATCTAACATTGTACAATCTTCCTTTGATTGTTTTCATGTGTTTTGGGGACAAAAAGATCTCACAGTGTCTGCAATTAAACTAATATGGGTCATTGAAAAGTCATGTATACTTTCTTTTCTTCAAAATTTTATTTTTTCTCTAAGAGTATATCCAGCTGCGTTGTTAAGCACAGGAAAAATACCATGGTCACCGAATTTTGGACTTCCTTTGCAAAAAATCTGTTCAACTTTCCTTTATGCGATTTGAAGATAAAACTTACTATTGCTAGTCCTTTATTTGGATGCATGTTCATGTTTTAATGGACCTCTTAAAATACATGAAATTAATAAAACATGTTTGCAGCCATTACTTCTCTTTATCCTAATTAAATGACACCCTTTTCTTTGATTTCTCAGTTTTTATCATTAATCATATTTTACGACTATAATAAGAGCATCAATGTTTCGTCATATATTAAGCAAGTTTATCAATTCTTCAATTTTGTTTAAAAATTTGTTTTTAAGTAAACCGTGTGCACATTTAACGAATGTTCTCTCTCGGACATTTGTGGGAAAAAAGGGCACCTATCTGATTGAAATATTGTTATATGCGGTTCCTTTGTCCGAATTCTACAAAATGCTGTGACGATTTAATGTTAAGTATTTTAACAATGTCTTTCCATGTAAAAATAGCATTTTCATATTACATATGGCACACAAAGTCGATATTTTGTTATGTCCCCACAAATTTCAATTGACAATATTGACTGTTATATTTGAACCCTTGTTTTTTTCTTCCGAATTATTGAATCCATCAGAAAAGTATACAGCCTTAAAGATTATTTTTTTCCACTTATAAAAAAATTATCTTAAATATGAGGTTTGAGGCGATTTATGTAAAAAAGTGCACTTTTCAAATACGCACTGATTTTCATCTTCTCGGCGATCATTTATAAACAGTTTCCAGCTCAGTGTAGTGACCATGCTTACTTTAAACATGAATTTCTTTGCGGTGACACTATGAAAATTGGTGGGGTTTTCTGTGTTTAGTAGATCTTAAATAAAACTTTTCAAATATGAAAAAATTAAATCAAATGCCTCAACATTTATTATGATATACTGAGTATTGCATTACTTATTGAAAGACCCTCGTAGTGATATTAGGTAATCGCTTGAAATAAGGAATATAGAGTATAGCATTTATGGGATTTATCAGTTAAAGAACAGCAGATAATAAATCCGTCAGGACATTTCTTTTAAACAATGGTGTTCATTAATTTACCGCAAGATGTTGAGGATTTGGGGTGTTGGCAAATGTTAAATGAGCATGCTGCCTAAACCAAACTGATTAACTCCACGCTGCAATTTTGCAAGGTTTAATCTGCAGATATGCAGAGCTAAGCCGTCAATTTAAGGCGCATTATATTTTTTTTCTGCTAAGGAGCATCTCGTTAACGATAGGTTTGTATAATTTATCATGTTAGAGGATGTATACTCAATATTGTATTTCCTCTAAGAAAAGATCATGAGGAATTAAAAATTTTTCCAGAGAGTTGTCAACTGTTTTGCATAAAACAGTCAGTTGACTGTCAATTGACTCCTTTTTATGAGTTGGTCATAACCTGAATGTTTTACCTTAAACATTTCATACAAGCGAAGATCTGACCATAGTTGAACATTAAGACTGTGATATATGCGTTGACAATCATAGTGTTCGGTTTGAAATGTCATTATTAGAAATCGGGTTTAGAATTCCATAAAACAAAACATTTAGGTCTCAAAACAATTAGATTTTATTCAAGTAATGCCTGTTAGTGTTTGCATAAAAATAAAGTGGAGAATTCGTATTTTGAAAAGTTTTCATAGCTCAGCTTTTGCAATCCATGTACGTTCGTTGACGGTAGGGAAAACTTTCAATTTTGATTTATTCAATAATTTTGGCAAACCAGTGTTCATGCACTTGCCATACCGATAATGAGTTGGAATACAGCAAATAAGTACTATCTAGCTGATAAACCTTTGGGCTTTCAACAGATGGTGAATCAACCTTTGATTAAATGCGTAAGAGACAGCCGAAAAGACTCGAAAGTTGAGCTTTAAAATCTTAATAAAGAGGTGGGAATAGGTGCCATGGCTGAGTAAGCATACCTTGTTGACTAGTTACATGTATATCCGCTGTGTGCCCCTCGCCATGATCAGAATCTTCAAAGGTTTTATGCCTTTATCATCAATATGTTTTACCATTTAGGCTTTTTATCGGCCATTCAAAAAAAATATTAGGTTGTTGTTAAGACCTCAAGTTGATTTAACAATCTTTTGTAATTAGAGTTTAGAAAGATCAGTCGGACGAAACATAAAAAAAAACATTTTTAATACACGACTAATGACATTTTATCCACTAACAATTTTGTCTGTACAATCATATTCATTATGGATTTCAAATGTCTTTTACCTTAGGCCTTATTGTTTTTATTTATTAATTTGTTTTCAATCCCTTTCATTTCATAACACAATTCTGAACTCAGTTGCAAACTTCGTTTGTTCTACATTCATTATAAAGAATTGAATTTAAAGAAAGAAAAATAAAACAAGTAGCCAATCCTGTTCCAAATTCATAAGATTTAAAAAGTCTAAGATTTTGAAACTTTAAATGCAGGTTTACTTAATAAAACATTCGAAACCTCTAAACAAGTCTGGAACATTTTATTAGGAATTTTTATCACTATTTTGATATATGCAAGTAAAATATGTACATTTTTATTACTTTATTACTTTATAATTCAATACTGGAAAAAGTCTTCTTGAAACATATCTTCAATAAGTTTCAAATTTTTCTCCTTCTTTGAATATGTTAAAAAGATAAGTTTCATTCAACGTTTGCTGTTCTACATGTATGCCCCGTTTAAGAGACTTAATACTTATAGTAAGACATATATAATTTAAACCTGTTGAAATTGTGAAAACAACAACAAAAGAAAAAAATGTGACAAATGGTTAAATCGACGACAATCACTCCTTAACATTTTAATTCTTTAAAACTATATTTGGAAAAGTTTCAGTTAAAAAATCCTACAGTTTTTGTTTCCCTTTTGTGGTAAAAAAATATTCAAATCCTCATTTAAGGTCCCTTCATAGGAAGAACTAAAATAATGTATTAAAACAAATATAATCCATCATTTCTTATGTTGGGGACTCCAATAATTTGACACATTCATGTTCCTCATCCTTGTTTTCTTTGAGATCACAATCAGGTTTTTTACACAAATTCTTTAACTCTAAATTTTGTTTAACACTGTTTCTTTTCTCTCTAGGAATGTCCCCCCGGAATAGTATAGCTGGGAGATGCTTGTCTTTAAATAACACGGTAGATCCTATAGAGAGAGTTCTCGTGGAGCGGGAGGAGGCGGCGCTAAACCGGCGTAACCTCCACTTCCTGTTCCATTTCTTATGGATTTCATGTTGAACCTTAAGGTAGTACAAAACACATTAAATCAGTGTGAAAGAGGCATAAAAATATACGGGCACATCACGATATATCAAAAGATTGTTTGTTTAAATTTGGATTTATTTATTTGTAATAGCTATCTAAAGTTCCTTACCTCTCCATTAAGAAAACAGAAAAGTAACACCACGAGAAAGCCCTGTAGAAAATATGGTGATATATATAAAAGCATGTTTATGATCATAATTCTATACAGACATACAAGACAGGTATTTAATTTAAATCCTACAAATTCAATATCGAGGTGTATTATTTCAAAAAGTATTTAGAAAATCTAAAAGCGTTCCTTGTACAATAACTGAAATTAGTTCTATGATCCAGATAATTGCTGTACACTACGGAAGTGATCACCGATACTAACCTGAAATGAGTTGACACCACTCTCCACATACAGCCAGATGAGTTCTACACTGGGGTCCATACATTCTGGCATGACAACAGATATCATATAGTAAACACCGAACAGGGGAATTAGGACCAGGGTGGAGCGCGCCAGTTTTCTAAAGTTAGAAAGGATATATTTGGAAATGCAAGTGATTAAATGCATAAAAAGGTATATGATATGTATTACTTTTCAGTGTTTTTAAAGTAGAATGAAGAGTTGAATGAATTTGTATTTAATGTGGACTTTAAATTATAAAAGTGTATTTTAATTACGGACGATTTTAGTAAGATTAATAAAATAAGATAAAGATTGTTAGATATTTGTCTTTGCTTTTATACAAGGACGGAATCCATCCCGCACCCCCCCCCCCCCCCCCCCCCCCCC
>PRKT01000713.1:145929-161101 GCA_003671525.1 Saccostrea glomerata
CCCCACCACCACCACCACCCTCCCATCCACCATCTATTCCCCAAAATCCCTAAAAAATCAAAACATATTTTAAAAAGTTCAAAATTATGTACAAATCTTACCTATAGCGATGATTATCGTTCATATGTGATGCTGTCAACTTTGTAAAAATAACCCGTATTATGTTGATGAAAAAAATAAAATTGACCTGTCAAAACAGTAAAGGCATGTCAATGATATGTATTAACAGACATGATGAATTTAGTCATTAATTTATAAATGTGTCATGTTATTGAAACGCAAAACTCTGAATTTTGACCGGAAAAATATCTTGATAACATTCTATTCTGAATTAAATATAAACATTTTACCACAATTGTTGCTACTATTGGTCCCCTTATGATCCAAACAAATTTATTTTTGGCTGTATGAGTGCTCCAACATCTAAAGTGAGGTAAAAATACATGTTAAATAAATTTTGAAAAAAAAACAAAAACAAAACAAACATGCTTGCTCGAAATGTAATCAGAACAAATTCACCGATGTGTTTTATTTACTGATGATATGGATTCCAGGTTAGTTAAGAATGCATTTTTCTGTTATGAATCTTTTTTTTTAATTTAATATGTTGTGATTCATCGTGTTTTTGTTTGTGTGTTTGTCATTTTTCCCTACATGAACGACGAAGAATAATAGTTTTTTTATTTCACCGAGTGATCTTTATCCGTCGGTTTCTTTTCTATTTTTTCAACTTTCGTCAAACAAACAATTCAACACAGCATTAATTTCAAAATGACAAAGCAAAGGTTTGGAATGAGCGACATTTCAAGATCAGATGTTAATTTACAGGTTTTTAAAACTAACTTTCAAAAATACCAAGAACTAGATATCATTGAGATGTTGACCATCTCAGAGGGCCCCACTTTCAACAATGAACATGAAAATGTAAGGTTAAAGCAATATGAGCTGCATGTTTGACATCGGAAAATTTTATTGAAAATTTGTAATCAACTAATCTAATGACAGAAAGATAAATTATTTATAAAATTCTGTTGCTCTTATTTGCAATGGATTTTTTTTTTATTAGCTTTGACTGAAGCAAAATTGAATTATTTTTGTCCTGTACAATAATGATTTCTTATATAAAACTGTATATTCGGTTGTACAGAAATATTACTTCTGAAACATTTTAAAACTTTGTTTTAGGCTTATTGGTCATAAAAGTTTAAATTACTTACAAATTGATCATGATAGCACATTTTACCATAAAAATAAATTTCTCAAAGATACAGCTCATATTGCTCTAACTTTAAAAGGTTTATTTTGAAGAGGAACATTTGGGTACTATAGTGAAAGTAATTTAGTACGACTTCACAGACACTGCAATTATATATATATATATATATATATATATATATATATATATATATATATATATATATATATATATATATATATATATATATATATATATATATATATATATATATATATATATTATTGAAGTGAGTATCCTGGTAAAGTGGATTTCTCTGTGCTTTCTTTATCAATATTTCTTCACTTAAGGCAGTTATATTAATTTAAGAGTTGTTGTAATTTGTGCTTTATGAATAAAATTAAATTTCATCAAAACATGTATTGGTAATGATCCTCTAAAAACTAATGTCTAAATAACTGTATTTCACTTCCATTCTCAATGACCGTGTAGTGTAGGGCAGCATTGTGAGAATTCCATCGGCATCGAAAGCAAGTTTTTTTTAACTTGCCTGGATAGCCGAGCGGTCTAACGCGCTGTTCCTGCACTGCTAGGAGACAGATTCCGTAGGTCGAGGGTTCAACCCCGGGCTGGGGCGGAAGTGAGTATCCTGGTAAAGTGAATTTCTCTGTGCTTTCTATATCAATATTTCTTCACTTAGGGCAGTTATATTAGTTTAAGAGTTGTTGTAATTTGTGCTTTATAAATAAAATTATATATATATATATATATATATATATATATATATATATATATATATATATATACATGTATATATATATCTATATATATATAATTTATCTTGTATCCTCAGTTATATAAATTTACTGGAAATAAGGGGGAAAATTACGCACCAAACAAAGATTTTAAACATAGAGGCTAATTCTGGCCATGACCTAGACACTTCAACCAATTAAAGTCACTGAACATCCATTTACCGGTGGCACTCTGTGAGTGAAATATGAGCCAGATTGGGCCAAGGAGAGAGAAGATATGCTCCAACAAGATTTTTCATATAATTCTGATATGACCTTTGACCTAGAAACATGGTTCAAGGTCACTGCACACCGGTTACCCAAGGGCACTTTGTGGGTGAAGTATGAGCCCAATTGGGCCAAAGGGAGAGAAGATATGCTCCGAACAAGAGATCTCGGACGGCCTGACGGACGGACAGCCGGGACAGACTGATCACTATAGGGCTCCCGCCGAGCAGGGCCCTAAAAACAGAATTTTAGTAATTTGTTAATATATGTCGTGTTCCTCCATGTCTGGTTACCGAATATGATTATTTGGGACTGGTTGGACAGTCGAAAATTTTCAAAACTTTTGATTATTTGAAATATCGTTTAGAATGTTTATATATTTAATAATAGGTCAGTTTAATACATATGGGTATGTGATATTTAGGGCTAATGCGCTTCTTTTTTTTCTAGACCTTTATAATATTTTTATTATCAAGAAACTAAAATTAATTTCCGATCATTTTTAGTAAAGAATGCATTTTTCTAGTTTTTTTACACGTCGATTATTTTAATATCTTGTAGTTTACTTAGTTTATTTATTAAGTTCAGTAAGTTCACTTATGTAAACATTTCATAGACAATAAACAAAACATAACTTAACACTCAAAACAAATAACAAACCGCAAAAATTGGAGTTAATAAAATTTCAAATGTTTTTAAAGATGTTATTTTTTTGGGACAGACCAATAGTTTTGGACAAGAACAATTTTACGAAACATTGTGATGTATTCTAGTATATACTGAATTTTCCTTGCTCTCTCGCATCTAAACACCGCTATCTTTATGTGGTACAAAGTTTTGAAAAATAAGAAAATCATCTTTCAGGGATGACAGTAATGTGCAAGTGTCATTTTTAAATAGGTTAATATACGGTTGTTCTTTTTATAAATTATATATTCAGTGTAAATAAACAATCGGGATTAAAGTTCAACGTAACACAGTGGTTCTGCTCTATTTTTATAAACACATAACTCAGTGTTTTTTCCGTTGTGAAGATAACACCACACCGCCTTACTGATATAATTAATAGCAAATGCTTGATAGGGTTTCATATGACACCTAAATTGCATTAGACAGCTACACTTGGCATTGAAACATAAATGTACTTTTGAAATTTTAAAACTGAAACCCGGTTATATTTGTTAAATAATTGATTTAGCTATTTGTGCAATTAGGTAATGGACTGCACATCGTTATAAGTCGATAATTACAAGTATCACCCTGTATAGACTCACAGTGTGTCCTCGAGGTATCTTCTGACCAGTATCCAGGGAATCACAGAAAGGACTGGTAACACTGTGGAAAAAATATACTCAAAATAAATGATTACAGCTCCCTTGTTTGTCACAATGCTCACGACATATAAACCCTACTGGTATTCGATTTTAATTTAAATGTAAAAAAACTAGAAAACTGACCAGTCAGCAAGGGCCCCGCCATGGGGTAGAATTAAATGGGTGCAGCTTACAGAATGATTAATAAATGTATGAAGAATAAGCAACACCAACTGTTTTCTTAAAATTAAGATAATTCCTGAATATTCAAAAACCTGAAAATAATAATCTTGTATTTATATTAGGCAGTAAAGAACAACTTAACATTGAATGTATATTTAAACAATTATGAAGCTTGTGTTATATAGAATGCCAGCCTTCAATGAATGCAAATATCATGAAGGCTTGACCTTAACTTCAAACAAACAGCAGTTGCAGACAAAGGTTTTCATTAATCTTAAAGCGACAGATAAAGAAAAGCCTACTAAATTTTCTGCAGCAGGCTAGATCCCAAGGGATTAATTGCACCTCTCTCATCATTTTCTTCTAAATTTACTATAAGAACTTTTTCAGTATTAATGATACAAAGGGGTTTTTATACAACTACATTAAAAATTAATTATATTCTTGAATTAATATATTAAAAAAAAGTGACAAAAAGTCAATCAAAAAATCTTCCTTATTCTATTTTTTTTTTAGAATTCAATGAAATCATAAGTTCTATCAAACAAAAATAAATAATAAAAAATTATATTTAAATCCACATTTCAGAGTGTTCATAGCATTCCAAATTGATTTAACTTCAAAACAAACTTCATTTGCAGACAGAGGTGGTAATTAATCTCAATGTGACAGATAAAGATAATGCTTTGGATTTTCTTCAGGAGGAAAGCTAATTAATCCCAAGGGACTCCTAGCAGCATTCAGTTTACAATGGGAACATCTTCAGCAGTTACCTATCTTTGCCAATGCATTCTTATATAAAGTTAAGGAATCTACCCCACAACCCCAGCTCCAAACCATGGGACATAGAGAACCAAACTTAGCATCAAAATATGTATTTCTGCCTACTGAACTACCGTACCAAATTTGTACTTGATTGGGCAACCATAAAAAAGTTGCCCGTTCATTCTTATGCATAGTTAAGGAATCTACCCCACCAACCCAGCTCCAAACCAGAAGACATAGAGAACCAAACTTAGCATCAAAATATGTATTTCTGCCTACTGAACTACCATACCAAATTTGAACTTGATTGGGCAACCATAAAAAAGTTATTAGAAAAAAAAACAGAAAATTTGCGGACGGAAGAGTGACAGACGGACAGACGGACGGACGGACAGAGCGATTACTATAGGGCACCCGCAAATCCTTGCGGGGCCCTAAATATACCAATTTACCATGCCTTCATTATTTTCCTAATCATAAAAAGGAGATCAAAACGTCTTATTTCCAATTCCTATTTACAGATGGATGAGTTATAGTTATTAGTGCTTTCTTTTATGCAAAAGTCAGAAAGTGTACAAATCCCGCGATATTGGTGGTGAAAAAAACTTCACATACACAAACGTGGAAACAATGTGAAGGAACTGAATGAAAATGCAAATGAAACATATTATTATTGTGGACTTTAGTTGATCGTATATACTAGTATTTACTTATCTGATGGTTTACATTAAAACATTGCATATGCCTCTGAAATGTATTTCTTAAATCAATGGATGATCGCTAAATCCAAGGTTCTGGATCTCTTTTATATGTTCACTAGTTCTTCTAATTTTTAATTAACCAAAACATTAAAAATTCTAAAAAAAATTATTGTATTAAGAGAGACATGCTCTGTATACAAATATCCACAAGGTCTCTAACTTGAAGACTTCCAGCAATCAAGAACAAATGCATTAATCCATGACATCTGATCCCCTTCTGATGTTAATGAGATGTGGTTGCTCTGCTCCTGCTTTGTATTGTTTGAATTGATTTTTGAGCTTGAATACAGTTCAAAATCTCAATGTACATGCATTTCACTTCATCTTGTTTAAAATGGTAAAAATTACCTAGTACATTGTAAGTACTGTCACCAGAACTACCTCTTATTCTTTTGACTAGCTAGCCCAGTTTGACCTATTTGCACAAACTTGATATGAACTTTAATACGGTAATCATATATGGCTTTTTTTGGAAATTTTGACTTTACTCAAGCCTTTACACAAAGCCTTTTATCAACTCTGAATGGTATTGCTTCTGGTTTAAAATAAAGATTTTTAATGAGTTACAATGTGCAACTTTTACCAGACAGTCACAGATAGACTAACATAATAATGAAGTTATAAAAATGATCAGTGAAGATTTTAAAATATTTGTTAAAATGAGCTAAAATTGTAGATTAATAATAGAAGTTTAATATCATGGTATCTCTAGCTACAAATGTAGTACGTATATAGCCACATAACTGGATTCTGACCTCAATGTATCCACAAAATATTATATGATTATATACTCACGCCATCCAGCTATAATGTACAAATGGAACCGCTTGCTCTTTTTGAATGTTGATATGAAGATAATGTTGTGTAGATATAACCCCTCTATAAAAATCCATATATAGTTGGCAACAAGGATATAATTAAAGGCCGTGAATACAAGCTTACAAGTCCAGTTCTGTCAAAAGAAAATGATACAGTTAAACGATCAGAGCAAGATTACATGGCCAATTCTGTCAGGTGAAAATGATATACATATAGTCTAATCACATGATTTGTGTTAGGATGTTTGATCTCTAAACGTCGACCCCTCTTGAAAAATGTTTCTTTATACTGAGACGCCATAAGCTGTCGTGCTACATGTAGTGAAGGACTGCAATTTTATATCCTATACTCCACAATCATGGCCACAGAGCAGAGGAGTCTCTTTTTCATGCCAATTACCTTTTGCTACGGTATCATAAATTTTGCTAATCATGGCTATGCTGGTCTTGAGATTTTTAAAGGTTTCACTATGTAAATTTTTGATCGCCCATCGTAGCCTCACCTTTACCAAAAGGGTCGTGTTTTAATTAATTTGAATTAACAAAATCTTACACTTATTCAACATATGTTTCATTTTTTTAAGCACAGTTAGTAGATTTTACAGATTTTTAAATGATGCCATCAATTCTACACAAAATCATTATAATCTCCGCTTGAAAGAAGATGTGACCCTTTATTTGATTATTAAAACAAAATGGAATCTCCTGTATTTAGCGATACTTTGTGGCACGTTTGATTGAATTTAGTTCAGGTCTTCTCGAGAAAAAGATGAAACTGTGTTTAGGTAAACGACAACAACAACAGACAAAGGGCACATTTTGATAAAAAAAAAACTCAATGGTGAGCTTAAATTACCGATCCCTCCGACGTAAGTATGGCTGTGTTGTTTATGACCGACGATCGTCCTTCCGGTGTATGGAACACGTCTTTGATGAGACAAATTATGGATCGCAAAATAAACGAAACGAATAAGTTCATATGGATCACATTTCTTTGACAGTGCAATCTCCTGCAAATGAATAAATCTAATATTTGTGTTTGCTGTTGGCAATCATAATCTGGCAACCAAAAATAATATTTCAAAGAGGGTTAACGATTTTTTCTTTAGCTTTGATTTTGAGTCTGCATATTTGAAGGACAGCGATTAAAGAGGGACAATCGGCTATAGATAGCTTAGACAAAAATTCTAGTATCTAATATCAACAGGCCAATTAGGTTCTATATACAGAGGGATTTTAAAATTCAATTTGTGTGAATGGATCAGTCATTGAAATGCAATTGACTCTGGTCCTTGACATGTGAATTACGGCTGTATAGTTAGGTAATGCGTTCAATCTTAAAAAAGAAAACTTCAACATATCAGTTCGATATATTTTATTCAATATATATTTCACTGATTTTGATTTCCATTTTCATTTTATTCATTGTTAATTTTAATGCAACTTTCATTTATTATATCAGCCCATGTAAAAAAAAATGCACAAGGTATTTTTGAGCAAGTGTCCGTCCGTCGGTAGAACATGTGTTTTGTTTCTTTCGTTCAATATAAAAAAATCTTTATTTGACAGACATTGGCATTACCTAGCAACAATCACCCAAATTATTATCGAGGTCAAGCGTATAATTTTACATAAGTAAGGGAAGTTGTCGAGATAAAAGTTGAAGCCATCACGTTTATCATAAAATTTGTTGTTAGCTATCTATTAACGTTTTTTAAGTAAAACATTAATATTCACATAAAATCAGATTTTGTGGAATCTGCATGGGATATATTTAGTCGACATAAGAATCGGGGGGTAATTAAGTAATTGGAGTAATTTTATAGATGAATTGCACTCTGAATCTCACCTGAATTTAATCATTACTCCCACGGCGACAACCAGACAGGCCAGGGAAATGGAATACCCGATAAAATTGAGTTTGTCTATCCCCGGAAGGTGATGCTTTAATAAAGACAACATTAAATCAAAACAGGAAAGTATAAAGAAAGTATTGAAGAAAAAACAGATTATTTAATATGAAATCTGACCCAAAGATACCTAGGGCATCATTTTATAAACCACAGGACACAACTCCATAGTTCAGTTAACTGAGAGTTGACAGGTCGACTGAAATGTGACTGAATCGTAGGACGTTGCAGTTCACTTACCCTTCCAGACCTTACGATTGTCATGCAAATGACCGAATAGTGTACAATCATCAAGCAATATCACTTTTCAAGTACGCCCAGATTCCTGCCGAATGCCCATCAAAAGCGCCAACGTTCTTTAAATACATTTTGCAATATATGAAGCTCAATTTTAATCAATATGCATTGGTTATAAAGAAATGGCCGGGGCAGAGGAAACTATTACCACAAGAGACACCGGAGGGTCGTCAGTGTGTTGGCACTCTGTGAAGTCCGTCCATGTTTGATTGTAGTAAGGGTTTACGTACCATTGGCCATTTGGTAAACACTCACGCCGAGCTTTTGCTGAAGAGGAATAAAAACTTAATATGAAGTAAAAATAATATTTTTAGTAGTATGTCAATAAGTTTCTTTACATAGGTTAAAATTGAATCATCATCATTGAAAGAGACGATCACAATTCAAATAAAATACATGATACATGATTTGTTGATATATGTTAAATACGTTAACTTTTCTAATTTTTATTTCATATTTAGGAATATTATACTTTCATGTAAATTACTTGAATCTGATTCGTCGAGAAACATTTGATAAAAAACATTATTATACTTTCATGTTAAATACTAAAATCTGATTGGTTTAGACGCAGTTAACAATCCGTTCGATTACCCTGAGCCTTAGCAACACACGTGACAACGGGTAACACAACGGTAATGCCACTTGCGTGGAAATTATGCGCGTACGGTTCACCGTAGAATTCTCAAAACATCAGTTGCGCGTTTGAAAGAACTGGAATTAACTTGACGTCAATAAAAGCTTGCGTCCGACATAGCTTACTTGAAAACAACAAACGCCAGACGATACATGCTTGCGAGTGTAGGAAACATGCTTGCGAGCCAGAAATAACGAAACTTTATATGATAAATGACTCTAATTCGAGTATCAAACAAACAATAAGGAGATTAGTGAACCGGTGAGTGTGAAAGCTTTCTATACATAAACGTAAAGACGATCGACGGTTTCTTTTGCTGACGTTTTAAATCAATAAGACATTCAGTATAATAAAATAAATGGTGCCTGTTTTGGAGGGTAACATTTGAAATTGACACCCCTCGGAAAACCATTGTCAACCTCCGCTGACGCGTCGGTTGACAATGGTTTTCCTTGGGGTGTCAATTTCATATGTTACCCTCCAAAACAGGCACCATTTATATACTACTACCCGTTGAACAATGAAGCCACGCCCTCCTGCGTAGCAACAGTCAACATTGCTTGACAACGGGTGGTTTACCAAAAAATAGCGACTGCGCGGAATTTATGCGCGCATGGTTCACTGTAATATGTATTTGTATAAAACATTCAGTATAATATAATAAATACTGCATGTAGTTGAGTGTAACATTGAAAATTTTCACCCCTCGAAAACCATTGTCAAACTCGGCTGCGCCTCGGTTGACAATGGTTTTCTTGGGGTTAAAATTTTCAATGTTACACTCAACTACATGCAATATTTATATAATATTAAATGTTGATATAAAAGCCCGGCCAATTATTTTTCTGAGCCTCACGCAGCGGTTGAAGTTTTGTCACGTGTCACGGTGATAGACATGTAGCTGTGTTCATAAAAAAAGAACATTCGAAATATCAGTTGATGTTTTGAATGAAAGAACAAAATAGCACTTGTCGATTTATCCGTTCATTTTCCTGTATGATTGAAAAAGTACATTCTGATTTATTTCCATATACAGTTTTAACATAGTGCAGTTAATGAACAACGTTCGAGTGGAATAAACAGAATTGACATCTATAATTCCTTCTCTGGCGGGTTATACATACTAGATTAAACCATATTGGAGAATTCCAGGGCCCTTATAACACGCTGCATATCCATATAATTAAAATGGCAAATTTATGCCTTCGTTTACTTACTTACCTCGTGTGTCGAAGTTGTTAATGTAGTTAGGGCAGTTTTGTTCAGCCACAGTTCCCGCCCTTGTGTCGGGCCAGCAGACGACATTATCGAAGGTTTGATTGCAGTAAGAACCTGTTGTAATCAGGTGATAAATATCAAATCAATCAGGAAACACTGATGTAAGGAATATAACAATTTTTAGCTGCAGATCTGTAGCTATCCGAAAAAATATATATTGATAGACCGGATATCCGATCTATCAATATATATTTTTATCGGATAGCTACAAATCTGCAGCTAAACAATTTTTTAGCTACAGTGCCACCCATTGAAAAAACTGTATATTTATTGCGCACAAAAAAGTGTGCTCGGTTCTTGATTATTTCTTCCAAATTCTTACCTCAATTGCAAAAGAGGGAAGATTTAAAGAAGTTTCTCTCTCCTTTATCAAGTACATTCGTAGATGACATCTGAACGAAGCATTTTGGACCGAATTATCTTTGAAACCAAAATGGCAGTATTTATAATGGAAATGTTCGATGATTACAATATCAGGGCCAGGAGGACTATTAAAAACAATTATGACGAATGTTTTGTTTTGGAAAGAGGCAAAGAATATGTAGGAACACACGGTTAGTAATATTTTGATGTTACAGTTTTAGGAACATGGAGAAATAAGTCGAAAACCGAGCGCACTTTTTTGTGCGCAATAAATATACAGTTTTTTCAATGGGTGGCACTGTAGCTATCCGGTCTATCAATATATATTTTTATCGGATAGCTACAGATCTGCAGCTAAACAATTTTATGCAAAATGTTCTCCAAGATTCAAATTGTATTTATTTTAAAACAGCACTGATATTTGTTCTCTTTGGTAATTTTTTGACTAGAATGAATTAAGAAAAAAAAGATAGACGGGAGTTTTTTTTCACTTTGATTTCAAGTAGACCAGAAAATTTCACCTACAATTTGATTAAAAGACAACCATGTTTCCTTAAACTTTTTTTTTCAAAAAAAGGGGGGAAAATTTACGAACTACATGTACATATATTTTTCATCTGACTGATCATTGCAATTTAAGCATTTAAAAAAAAACATACATGACATTGTATCTCGACAATTAATAAAACTGAGAATGAACATTGATTTTATAAGTTAAATACAGATTTTCATAAATTCATTTTTAAATAGTGAGCATTTTGGGCTTGCCAACGAACGTTAACAAAAAACATATTGAGTCTAGTGTTTCTTATGATCGATTGACCTATAAATCACCTTAAGAGAAGGCCTATATTTAATGGCGAGGTTATTAATCATTTCTTGACTGTTATCCTCTATATTATGGGCAATTTGATACAAGTACGTAACATGAATCTCTCAGCCGGCGTAAAGCAGCTCTCGATGAATTTTGTAAGCATGAATCTTTGATTGAATTGCCAGAACGTCGGTAAAGTGAACATGTATTGACGGGGTGAATGGCTCGGACTAATTACCTGATATCGCTGTATTGGGGATCTTCCTTGTCGTAAAACATGTCTCCTTCGCCTTCAATAGCAGAACCAGTTGTTTCTCGTAACTTAGTTTAACAATGTACACCTTCTGTAAAAAAAAAAATCATACATATTTAGAAGTTGTGATTTTTGATATCCATATAAACTATCCCTTTTGTGCATTCGAAATAAAATGCATCATAGAATTGACATGTCTGCTTCATGCTTTTATATTTTCACTAGAGATAGACATTTGCAAACTAAAACAACAAATTATGATGACTTTAATTTTCTAAAGTAATCTTCCCTAAGGCCACACCAATAAAATTTCTTGTTCGATGGACCCGTGCGCTCGTATTTTAGAGAAACGTAAAAAATAATATTATATTAAATTTCCCGCTTCCGGAAATTTTCGTTCCATTTCCCGCCCCATTTCTCATTTTATTTTAAATACTCGATCTTTTCTGAGTTTGAAATTCAGTAGGAAATATTACATGTTGGGAAAAACCAAGACAACATTGATCAATTTGCACGAGAAAGGACACTTGACACTCGGATGTATTGACTATTGTTCAAATATGACGGTATTTGTCGTTGAAACTCGTCGCGTACAGGTGATCAGTGCGAAACCACCCGCATTTGTCAATAGCTCTAATGATGCACAGTTGCACAACTTTTTAAAGCATGCTTTTAGAGTTACGGCGTGGAAACAAGTAAACTTTATAACTCCATCGTGATGAACAGCAAAGATAGGGTAGAGTACACTGTAAGAAATGTGTTTAGAATTCAAACACTTTTCTAAGCACTTTTTTGTCACCTTCTTTTTTATATGTTTAATTTCTAAACATGTTTAGTTTCTAAACACGTATGAGAAAGTGTTTAGAATGGAAGCACATATGTGTTTAGATTCTAAACACTTTCTTATACACGTTTAGACATTTTACATGTTTAGGAATTAAACATATAAAAAAGAAGGTGACAAAAAAGTGCTTAGAAAAGTGTTTGAAATTTAAACACATTTCTTAATCATGTGCTTAGAAATTAAACATATGTAGATTTAACATATTAAAACGAGTGTAACTGCAGAAAAATTATAAACACGGGTAAATTTTGGCATAAAGAGCATACTAGTATTACTTAATACATGTAAACATAATATTGACAAAATTTTCAAAATATTAACCGATATAAATTATTCATCATAGGACCTCTGATTTTTTATATATGAAGATACTTTACAATCCTCCGATGTTTTTTTTAAACAATTAAATTCAATATTTTGATCTCTATAAGTTCAATCAGCATGACATACATTATATTTATAACGTAGGGATGAGCAACAAAAATAAAATAAGTTAGTAATTTTTTATCAAAACTTCCTTTAATCTTTTTAATAATGCATTTAAGACGTTTCAATTAAAATTATAAAATATTTAGTTTATATAATATAATATTTTGTATATGATAAATTACAGCAGAGTGTTCCATATATGTCAGTCATCGAAATGTCAAAGTTGATTAACTTTTAGCAGTCCTAAAGCACTACATAGCATCACATGATATAATATCCCATCACTAACTGCCGAAAAATAATCCATTTCAAATGCACAAGGATAATCACAAAATGATAACTTTGGGTACATGTATTCAAATCCGCCGAACATTGTCAAATTAAGGGCACCCAATACACTTCATAAAAATACGTTTCTTAGTGTTGATCATGGAACAAAAATTAGCACTTGAAGATGACGCCATACAGGTACTTTGATACATGCATGCTTTGAGTTCAATCCGGACTACTCACATAACCTGTGGGAAAGAAAGTCAGATTTAAGTAAACCGTATGCTGCCTATTGAAGATGACATCAATTTTTCAAGTTGCATTGGAACTATACTTAAATTAAAATAGTTATATTTAATGAGTTCCATATAACATCCTCTCCTACAAGTCTTAAAACGACCTCAAAGGCACTGTTTACATTGCTCATCGTGGTTAAATGATGCAAATCTTAATAAAAAGAAAACATACCTTTGATATACCGCAGTAAAAAGATGCCTTTTAAATGATTTTTCAATAATTCTTCATGGTTATCCGTTGGGTTGTCAGTATCTCTCCTTGTTACGTCCCCATACCTTTTTGTGTTTTACTTTGTTTCGATGGCCGCTCAAATTAACGTTCAAATATACGAGTATTTGTGTCATTTCCGGGAAGATAACTCTGCATTTTACAACAGAACGTGTTTAATTTCTAAACACATTTAGATATAAAACAGGTTTAGACATAAGTGTTTAGTTGTTAAACATATTTCTATACATGTTTAGATCTAAACACGTCATGGAAGTGTTTGATTCCTAAACACAATTTTTACAGTGTAGATCTGTTATGTTTTGACAGAGGGCCGCCATGGATATAAATCAAATTTTGGAATATGCCTAAATGTAAGTGCAAGAAATTAAGACTAGATAAGATAAAGATGCAGCATATATATAATATATACATTTTTTTCCTTCTGAATAAGTATGTATATACTAAACACTTTTAATAAGCTGCATCTATTTTATTTTAGGGAGACTGATAAGCTACTTGATTTATTTACTTTGGATGATGAGTGTTGAAGCCCTAGATCCAGCAAGATTTGGTGGCCCCCATACGGAAAAAAGGGCAAACAAACTACTATAACAAATTACTAACAAACCACTATGGTTTGAAAGTAGTTTAATAGTATAGCAAATCACATGCAAATGAGCTAACAAACTATACTCTAACAAACTACTATCAAACCACTCTAACAAACTACTATCACACCACTCTAACAAACTACTATCAAACCACTCTAACAAACTACTATCAAACCATTCTAACAAACTACTATCAAACCACTCTAACAAACTACTATCAAACCACTCTAACAAACTACTAACAAATCACTGGGAACAAATCCATCACCAAAACACTGTAGATTTGAATTTTCCTTTACAAATCCACAAGTCTACATTGAAAACACCTAAAACAATCACATTTTGAAATATTCAACAAGTCTTGTTTCAGGGTATTTAAATTCCAGGATTCACAAGTTTAGCCAATGCAAGTGCACGCAACATCCAACATGTTTCCTTTTGTTTAGGAGATGCAATTCCAAGTCAATGTCCATGTACTTATCACATATTCTCCTTCATGGTGTGTACATCGTCATAGTATTTTTCACCAAAAATGTTCTTCGATCAAGCTGATGATCGACATTTAAATATTTCCCTGCTTCCTCTGGCATGGATAAAGCTGCAATTTTTCCTTAATTGTTTCTGACCTGATGATTGCAACTTTGAAAGACATCTTTATTGTCTTATTTTCAAGTATACTTCCTATAATCCAATGCATAACTGATCTAAACTAGGATAGGAATTATAGGTCAATCTGAAAATGAATAAAAATCCAAAGCTAGTAAAAAGCATATGCATCCACATTCACAGAAGGTTAATTACTTCATGACATGCATTAAATACCTCTTCTGTATCCAGATCCATCTTTTAATAATGTTAATTGCTGCTTTTTCCAGTCAGGGATCATATAGAATGATACTATA
>PRKT01000713.1:161760-172250 GCA_003671525.1 Saccostrea glomerata
GCTGGCATTAATTGTAAATGATAAAAAGTAATGGGACATACTTGTCTTGTCGATGGTTCTATTATGTCTGATTTTTTTAATTATGTGAATTTTGGGACCATGTTAAGCTTCTGATATTGTGCATAAATACAGAACAGCAGTGCTGTTGGAATTGACTAGTTTCATATGATTGTATAAGTTTTGATCACATCACATTTTGTGAATACTGTTTTGAAATATATGTTAAAGATGGAGGTAAACACTTATTTTAACAGTGATAAATCTCATAAATGTACAAGCAAATCATGTACAGGGCAAAATGAACCCCTGAAAACATCAAAGGTTTGCGATGCATAGGAGAGTTAATCTTTTATGTCATTAGCAGATTTATTTACAGAATTTTGTACCTTTATGAAATAAACAACCTGTGTTAAATGTCCATATAATGCTTTAAACATGTAAAGGAATCAGAACGTTTTTTAAATTTTTTTTAAAACATATGGAGTAAAGTCATTATGTAATTAAAGTGAGAAAACATAGTAACAGCATTGTTATGACTGTTTTGTTTATGCACAAATATAGGATATTGAATGTCGTACATGATCAGGGGACTTTGACAAGGTTTCATTATGATTTACTCTAGAAATGTAAAGAAAAATTTAAAAAATATAATCGCTCGCTCCATTATTTTTCTTCCTCGACTGAAAATTTTATTGACAAAAATATTAATATTATAATTATCAAATCGCTCGCTCGCCCCAATTTTTGGGGGTCAGTTGTCCGTAGAACAAGAAATTTTATTGGTGTGGCCTAATCTATATTTTACCAATATCATCTGTATATGGAGTTCATGTCTCTCAACTGATTCGATAACAAAAGCATGTTTTTTCCTAAAATAGGTAAACTATTGCAAAATAAGCTGATGATACAAGGCTACCATCAATCAGGTTAACTTTCAGGTCAGTCTTTCGTACAATTTAAATCATAGTACCATTATTTCACATGGGATTTTCTTCAGGTTTCTCCTTTACTTATCACCAAAAGGAGTAAATTTGGCGGAGATGACCGGTCGACAGGGGATGTAAATCCTCCAGAGCATCTGATCCCAGCACTGCTTAGATTGATCACCGCTTTATATATTTTACAAGTAAAATCATTGTTTGGTAAAGATTTATTAGATTTCCTCGACACTGATATTCTTTTGAAAAAAAAAGATTAATAAAAATAGTCCTGCTTCATAGGTTGGTCTTGAGAAACGACTTCATATCTCTCTATCCTTGTTAAGGTAGCCACATTTACCATTCATTGTTTTATACTTACAAAATCTCTCACTCTCTCACTTCATGTATCTCTCTTTCTCTCTCTAAATAAAGAATTCAGTCTACACTGTTTCCAAAACTCCTCTCTCTCTCCGAAGAAATGAAATCTTAAAATATAAAGTCGGGCGTAATGTTTAACATCTGGAAATACGTATACACCTGAAACTGAGCTGAGTATTATCCCAATCTGAAAAGATTTACGAGCTTTTACTTTTTTCTGAGATAAATAATCTGTACAATAGATATAAGTGTCAAAAGGCACAGAATATCAATTTTTCTCGTACACCGTACATGTTTAGGATAAAGACAATAATATATAGTTTCGTTTCCCTGTATATTAATTTAAGGAGTCCTGGTACAAAAAAATATGTAAACTTCTCTATTCTCTTTACCGTTTACTATTAGAGTCATTTGTTTTTCACTGGTATACCTTTTTCGTCATTAATTCTTACAGAGATATAAAAATCAGCCTCTTTATATTTAAACTTTAAACCTCGTTTTCATTTTCTGACATGCATTTTCCCGTAGTAGTATATGAATAATGCCTTGTAACCCTTGATTCCTTTCTCTCACCTTATTTGTTCTGTGTAATGTTGAAGCTTCTCCCACCCCCTCTGAGAGCACAGGAACAAACCCCAGGGAACAAACGAAGACAACATATAATTCCAACAGATTGTTTCTCTTTCGTGTTAAGTTTACTTCTTGACAATAAGTTGCGTGTTTGCAACTTTCCTTTTTTGTGTGTGTAAAAAAAGAAATCTACATGTATTTCTCCCAATGAGATATTGAAAGTACAATGAGAGGAAAATACACATATCAAATAAAAACCAATCTGACTAATTTAAAGTGCATATAATTAAATTTATAATTAGCAATTCTTATAAACCATCGCATACGATCTTTAAAAAGATGCTAAAATCCTAAAATTATTGAAAATTGAAATTGGAGATTGTTTATTTACAGGAATTCCTTTTCTACATCATGAATGAAAATTATTCTGAGAAAATCCGTGTCGTATATGAAATTATCGAATCCAGTGTGGCAGTTTCAATCAAGTCAAAATCACAATATTTAGTACACTGCATTTTAGTACATATGTACGAGAATTATAGAATTCAGACATTCCTTTTGCCCACGGAGATAGAGACAGAATAACCAACTATACGATAGTTTTAAATTAAATTGTTTACCATGATAAAGCAAAGACTTCATACAGATTTTATGCTGTAAAAAAGAGGGTATAGTAACTGCATCTATTGATAAATCCCCGCAGCTTACCATGACCCTATATAGAGTAGCCATGAAGGTCATAAACGGATTTATCTTTTTATAGGTTTAGATTCTACACATGTTTTAAGTTATTTTTGTGCAAACAATTAATGTTTATCTTCGATTATATTAATCATAGGGCATAAGATTTAAAAACAGCTCTGCGTTTATAAACTCATGCCGATCTATGATTGACAAGGTCCATAAATGTACACCTTAGTAAATAAATGGAGCAATGTTGTGATAATGAAACTCGGTAATAAAATTCTTATAATATTTACTTGAATATTTTATTTGAAATATTTACGGGATGTACTTATGTTTGTAAACATTTCAGCCATAATGATATTGCTAAATTATGTTTAAAATTTTATTCCAGTATATATAGTTTGTAAATGAATCTAGCATAATTACATCTATGCTTACGATACGACAAAGCATATTAAAATACGTTTCATAATGTATATGAAATGAAGCACAAGACAGAAATTACTGGCTAATAAGAAAATCAATTTTAAAAAATATTGATTATTTTTTCCAAATACATTTATATAAATTCTACCGAGATATCGATACTTACTCAAACTGCATCTTGAACAGAATTTGATCATTAACTGTTAAATGAAGCGATGATCATAAATTCATTTTAATATAAGTTTATTAAATGATCGTTGTTTTATTGAACCGTTTGAAAAAAATAATAGTATGGAAGAATTAAAAAAAAATAATGCATATTTAGAGAGATAAAGAGAGATTGTTGATTTAATACTTTCTTAAAGCATATTCAAATTTAATTGGATTGAATTACATACCGGATCTTGATAGCACCCTCTGCCGTAAACCGTCTGTGGAATTATTACGACAGTCCAAAAAGCTACAATGCACAGCAGGAATTCCATGGCATGCACAAAGAAGTCATTGATATTCCCTGACAAACATCTTCACACTAAATTCTTTAATTGGAGCGCTGTGTCTGAAATAATGATTTCTCCTCTCTGTCTCTCGCCTCTGAAATACCATATCAATTAGGCCAGTTTAATTATTTTTTTCCTCATTCCTTTTGCCCCCGGGAGCTGTGTGAGGTGTAGCAGTTAAACGTATAATTGTAATCATTTACAGTTGTCATTCAGTATTCGCTAATAAGGATGCGATTCAAATCTCTAACACAGCCGGCGTAACCATAAAACAGGAGAGAATTGTTAAATTTATCGTATTGTTTTCTCATTCCAGCTTTGAAAATTCTTATTTATGTTTCATCGACACATCAACGTTCCAAACAGAAGCCAATGCCGTTTGTAATCAGAATATTCAAAATTCCGGACACTCTTCTTTGGCGTGGGGATTTCAATACCAGGACATTGATTCAGAATTCCATCGCTGTGTCATTTGATTCTGGTCTTTCTGTCGGTGAGGTAAACGTCAGGGTCATAGGTGGTCACCGCTATCAACGCCGATGAAGAAAAGCTCCCCCTTTGTTAACACGACATTCATTCCACGAGTTACATGCAGTATTGTAACCTGTAGTAGAAGATACGTACTGATAAAAATATACACGATAGAGTGACCTTCATTTTATCACACAAAAGGAACGAATCGTCAACAACAGAACGGAGGAAATAACAATAGATGATATTGTGTATTGCTCTGGCCAGGTAATTCATATACTCAGTGAACTCAAAAGGACATGCAATGGAAAGTAGTTGTAATGGGAATTTTGAACTACTAGTATATGTTCTTATAATTATTACTGTTTAACTTATAATGTAAAGAATCCTCGATTGATTCTGATTTTTTGTTCGCTAAGACAGGATGGTAACAGGTGCTTGTGAATACCCCCCTCCACACACACACACAAATATACACTCCAGGGTCCATTATTTTTGGTCTTCTCAAAAGGATCATATCCACACCATTATAAAATAGGATAACAGGTATATTTTTTGTTCTTAAGTTATGATTTTTTTTATTTCTGAAAGTGGTGGGTATAAAATAAATAAAAAAAATATGCGTTACTAAGAATGAATGAAGACAAATGAAAATATCCTTGGACCCCGGGATGTATAGGGGGGTCTGTCTCCAAGCACCTGTGACTGTGAGTATAGTTAACAATAACATAAATTGCAGTGAACGTTAAAACTCAGAGAGAGAGAAAGAGAGAGAGAGAGAGAGCGAGAGAGATTATTTGCAATAAAAAGTCTGACTTCACCATGTTCATCTGAGTTAATTAGGTATCAGCTTTAATGAAGCTAAAATTTCTAGGTGACTGCAATAAACTCATCAATAAAAAAAAATAATAAACCTATATTTATGGTAGAAACTTATACACAACGTTATTCCGTACGTACCACTCTGCAGATTTAGGTCAAGTGCATGCGCTTGAAATTCTACACTCATTAAAACTTCCTCGCCTCGTTTATTTTTAAATCTAAAAAAAATATGTTTACCAATGACTCTTGATGTGTGTCAAAATATTAAATATTACATTACCTGTATTTTATTTCACCTCCTTTAAAGTGCAACTTAATCCAAAGTAATTAATTAGAATCCTTGTAAGTTGTATGTTTAAAGCTAAGGCATGTTTTATGTTTCGTGGGGGGTTTATCTAATATGCCTGTAAGTTCGATGAAAAAGACAGTTGGAATTCAAGACGAAGTTATGTTCCGTATTTTATCAACACAATGAATCTGATGACGGCATCCCTAAATCTTGCAATTAAAGTTCTAGATCTCTTTGTGATAAAACACCACAGATGAAGTCGAATAAAAAATGTTTAAGATATTGTTGAAATGAAGTCGGCGATCCGCGTCTATAAGAAATCTAATATTACATCCTGGTCGTAATATTTTGGATTTTTCCTGTGACGTTTTTCCATAAATTATTCAATTTTACAAGAGAAAAAAAAATAACACTAAGAAAAAAGAGTGAAGTTTTTTTTTTTTACATACATGTTAATTTTCTAAATTTGAATAAAAAGGGGATATTTTTATTAGTCATCGTTGTTGTTAATATGTACACACAATTACTTTAAATAGTATAGTTGACACAGGAAAGAACAATGAGGTTTATCCAATGTGGATAAATCTGATTATTTTGTGCAGTTATATTCAAAGATGCCTAACTCTTGCGTGGGTATTAATCAATTCCTCTTCAGTTTTTGACTTTGTGCTTCTCCTTCATATAGATCTATATTATTATCGGTATTTAAGGTTCATTGATACTCTGATAAGAGAGATAACTCTATTGACATAAACATCTATTATTTCTTCATAGATTTGTCAGGTTGAAGTGGGTTTTTTTTTTCGTCCAATTGTGCCTAGCAAGCTATGTTATAACTGTTTTTGTGGGAACAGCCACAGTTGGTCAAAAAAATATATGTAAGCATTCTTATTTAGTGTTTATTCAAGTTTGCATACATACATGTATGTTACGGTGTAAAATACAACATTTTTGGACTTATTTAAAATTACCGTATAAATTTTTTTTTTTGGATTTTGTGTAAATTGTTGTCAAAACTTTTATTATATTTCGGCAAATGTGATAAATTATATACTATTCTACCACGGTTATTGAAATCTTCAAAGGAAGCCGCGGGACATTATTCTCCAATAGACCACGAACGTCATCAAAAAATTATCAGATCAGATCAGAAACACGTATCAAATCTGAACAATTCAAATGCATGTTTGGCTGTAGAATGAAATACTTGATTAGACCGCATTGATGTGTCGTCTTTTGCAGTATATATAAACACTGTAAATTGCATCAAGTTGCTGATGAATGTCGGTTTTTATAGCTTAGCGGGGCTATTCCCAGGACCTCCCTACACATTAAACAACGTGATTTTAGCAGTTAAACAAGAACATGATTTTGTTTTTGTATATTCATTTTAACTGATCAATACATATTACGAACAAATTTGTAATTAAACAAGACTGTTTTTAATGCAAGGAAAGCTCAAATATCTGCATTCAATATATAGGTAAGTCAACAAAATTTCTCTCTGGTGTTAAATAGAACAGCGTAATCGAGACATGGTGACCTAATTCGTTTCTCTATAGAGGAAACAGAATAGAAATAAAGTCCTTGTTGTCGTGAATGATGCAGAATAACCTCCTCGGTCTCGAAATGTTGTTTGAAATACATGTATAAAAGCCTCGGCTAACGCCTCGGCTTTTATATTTAAAACAACATTTCTCAACCTCGGAGGTTATTCTGCAACATTCACGAAAACGCGGACTTTATTTCTTAAGTAAATTCCGCTCAGCCTTAATCCCACCTGAGGCATAGTCAGAGATTGGACGGTTAATTTCTTAAACATCTGTTTATATTTATTGACACTTAATCTTTCATCTTTAATTCTAGTATTATATACATACTGCTAAAATGTCAACATTCGCTCAATAATTGTTTGATACTTGATTTCTAAATACCTTTTGTTAATCCTTTTATTTTTCTCTGTCTTTATTCAGTATGTATGTTTTGTTGTGAAAAATTGAGTCAGTTGGAATCAGACCTTCTGTGCTGATACATCCCAAACTCGTGTAAAAGTTTATTCCATGCTGATTCCTTATATAAAACTACAAATTAGTAACTCGTATTTGTGACATGAGGTTTTAAAGAATCAGGATTCAACAATAATAAGAGGTTAATTGACGTCACAATGCTTTTGGAACGTCGGAATACTTGTACGAGGCTTTATTAGGGCAGTGACCGGATAAAGCTTTGGTTTATTAGGTTACCTTTATCAGGTCATTGCAAGGGGTAGTTGCAGGATAAATATATAAATTTAGTCGCTCTTAAATCTAATGTTTATCTGTCAATTTGCTTGGGAATCAATGTGAGAATTAAGAAAAATATTTGACTGCATGCAGTAGACTATAATTATGTTATCATGAAAGCTGGAGGGAATAATCTCTGCTGCAAACTTTCAATGAATCACGTGTATATTGTATGAAACAATCATCTTTATAGTATTTCTCAGTTTCAACAGGTGTTCAATGCTGAAAGATCACAGAACTAGGGGTATTTGTGTGTGCTGATTGGTAAAGTTTAATGAAGAGGAGTCTGGCAGAGACCATGACATTTTCTCATCTAAAGCTGATCTATGGCTATGACAGGGATGGTGAAATAAATTAATTCATGTTTTCTCCCAAAACCAGTGATGGAAAACCTAAAGGAACATCTTAAGTTCTACAACATTTTGTCCAAACGTTGTATGAATTTTTTGCTGCCACATGTATTTATCAATTGTACCTAAACAAGTTGGTCTGTATTATGGATCATCTACTAGTATCACACATACAGTGTACCTAATGAGATTACTGTCGGAGTCCTTATAGTATCTACATTATTTTATATCAAAAGTACTATTTATTGTGTCATTAAATCTTGAAATTCATTTTGAAAGTCTGTATCGAATATTTATCACTCTGCTTTGATACAATTTACTGTTGCTATCAATTTTTAACCTCAGCATTTCTGTGAAAGAAATTATTCTTTTGTGTACATTTTTAAATTCTACGCATAATTATAAATTGACATTATTTGCAGAAATTCAAACCATTTTCATTTATAAAAATCAATTTTGTACATTGAGTTACTGTATTATATTTAGCATGTACGCTATGTGGCTGAAATTTATTTTTAACAAGTTAGCATAGATATGATTTAGCGGATAACTTAATGTTCTTAACGGAGTTTTATGAAGAGACTTACTTTTACATTTGACGGCTGACTTATACATTTTAGTTATTGGAGTTTGTCTATGTAAAAATTGTAAAAATCAGTCGTCAATTGTAAAAATAAGTCTCTTCATAAAACTCCATCAATGTGTATATTTGCAAAACATTTAGCATTGTACTTGAATGAATGGAAGTTTCCGCCAAAAGCACTGAAAAGAATACACAGCCTAATGTGAAAAATTTACAGTATGATATTCATTATTTTTGACTTGAAAATAAGTAAAAAAAAAGGGGGGGTTGAAATAATTTAAGGGAAAAGTTTTGACTTTTCCAATGTATTTATAAATATTTCCCTTTAATAAAAATGTTAATGTTCCATGGTAACTATACTTGCTCAAGACTCTATGTTTTAGTGCTCTCTTTCATACTTTTTGATAAAGTCAAACATACATGTAGATGTTTGATAACAACATATGGAGAAATGGTGTTCATTCTGCTCATTTACATATTCGCCATATTGGAGCTATAATGGCGGCAGATTCTATAAAGGATTATATAGAGAACTTACAAAAAATTGCCAATTTTTATATTCTAACTATTTCGGATAAAATTCTTCCGCCGATTTTTTGTTTTTCCTTTATATCTTCTACCGGAAATAACAATGATGTTAATGCCAAAGTGAAAGTTGCGACCGCCTTTTTGATTTGAAAATTCGAAGCGAGAGTACACTGTTTTAATGAAGAAAAGGGAACTGAATTAGTGTATTTATCATTTTTGGTGATTAAATGTAAGTGTTTATTGCATGATGACAGAGTTCTTCCGCCGATTAATAGGTGCAAACGAAGGTCTATTCTTAGAAAATATTGCTGTTATGAAATATTATGAAGAGTTACGACCGCCTTTTAGATTTAAAACGGCAATTTTTGCACTCGTCTGACCTACTTATTATTGATACATAAGGTATCATTAATTGCCAACTGACAATAACGCTTAATTCTACCCATTTAGATATGTCGAGTGCATAAAAAAATTCAAATTAAAAAAGTCTTGCATGTTTTATATTAAAAAATTAGAGAAATGGTATAATTTGAGTTTTTGCAGAATGTTATGAATATTAATGAGAAGTAAATCACGTGGGAGCAACCTCATGAATAAACTGCACGTCATTTCTCCATATGTTTAACTATGACAGAGAGCAGAGGACAGCAATACAAATAAGAACACAGAATTTTTAAAACTATTTATAAAAAATAAACAATAAAAACATAGAGACTTGAGCAAGTCTACATGGTAACAGCATGTTGCAAATGACATTACGAACATATTCTATATTTTTATATTTACAAAATGACCATTTTGTCACCGGTTAATTTTTTTTCTTTATATAACATTCTTACTATGTTTTGTTTTTTATTATTCTTTAATTTTACATAAAGATTACAATATAAAAGTAATTTTTGTGTCATTATTATGGAATAAATTTCTTAGATACCAATTTCTTTGATTTTCCTTAGATTTAAGTTTTCATCAAGATTTATCTTCCTTAAATGAGTTATAGCCCCTGATGACCTTTTTTTTTAATTTGTCATGACCCATACTTTTATTTTAAAACATAAATTCATAGGGTTTCCAGGAATAATTTTTTACCCATTTGTACAATGGGTACCTTAAGAAGTTATACAGTTACTTAAAAATCTGAATGAAAAACGTCATTCAACGAATAGAGATCTATAGACTAGCTTTTTAAAGATAGAGCAAGTTTTCGCCGCCATTAGTTTGTGCATCAAGGCTTGCAAAATAATTTAGTGTTTCAGCAAACAAAATATCGTTTGATAAAAGTCTGTAGCAACGGCTTTTAATGTGTGTGTTTGGGGGGGGGGGGGGGGGCTCCGACAAAAAAATCTAAAAATCTGCGTACTACAGAGCTGTGCTCATAAACCATCAGATCTCTATTTTTCATGATAAATTTCTTCCGTATAAATCCAGAACAGTGCAAGTCGCTATGAGTTACACGTTGCAAAATAACCCGATTTTTAAAACTGACAAAGCTAATCGGAGATAAAATTTCTCAATTTTGCTTTGAGACTACAATCAGCTCTACATTGATAACCCACAACTTTGTGCATGCAGCTGCACATATAGTCAGTTGTAAGTTTGTTGTGTGTATTCAGAACTTCTTGGGAAACTGTGTAACAAGGTCACATCATGGAAGAGAACACCACCACTACATAACCCCCCCCCC
>PRKT01000713.1:189914-207768 GCA_003671525.1 Saccostrea glomerata
CCCCCCCCTGTTGCTACGTGCCTGAAATCATACCCCCTTCGTTTAGGTTCGATGGCACTTAGGCATTTACTGAATTGATAGTTTCTAACCAAGGTGTTTAGGTGAGCGATGTGGCCCATGGGCCTCTTGTTTTAGAGTGAGAGAGGCAAGACTATTTTTACCCATAATTAATGAAGGATATGGAGATAACGAACAGCATTCAATGAAGGAAGTTATTATAACGAACAATATTCAATCTCGAAGTCCATAAAACAGTACAAAATAGGAACAGAGCAAACATGGACCTCCGAAACATCAGAGGTGTGATCAGGTGTCATGGAGGAGTAAGCATCCCCTGCTGACCGGTCACACCCGCCGTGTGCTCATTGTTCAAAATATTTAAGTCTATAAAACATTACAAAATAGGAGCAAAGTAAACACGGACTGCCGAAACATCAGAGGTGGGATCATGTGCCATGGAGGAGTGAGCATCCCCGTGATGTATACATTATATGTTTACTTTTATCATAATCTTAAATAATTCTATAGAATTTCTATAAACTTTAAGGGCAAAAAAGCACTTGATAATCCCTCTTCACAATTTCTTTCAGGATTCTAAATTATAACCGAATAACCGCAATAGAGGACAATGCGATCAGTGCATTGGGAAACTTAAAAGTACTGTTAAGTTTGTTTTTGAAGATATATTTTAAGAATATTCCTCCTCAAAAATGTGATTAATATCCTGTGTTGACACATTAAATGATTTTACAAATTCATGAGACTGTAATTTCCTTATTTAAAGTTTCTTGGATAGCAATTCTCCAAACTATAGTATCCAATACATTCAACCTTCATTAATACTTTTTTAATCTAACTTGTAAACTCCAGTAAACTCCATGTAATGGCATTGTGAATCTAGAGGGAATTAGTTCTGTGGTAATTTACTCTTATCTCGATTTTTTTTTCTTAAAGAATGAAGGACTCTTTATTTGGATCAGAAATAACTTGTTCTTATTTTTCACTCTTTACTATGGTGGCATATTTCTGCCCCTTGTGTGCAAGTTATTTTTCTATCAAATATATCGACATGCAAGATAAATATGTTGACATGCAAAATAAATATGTCAACATGCAACATAAGTATGTTGACATGCAAGAAAATTGCAATAAAATAAAAATTATAAAAAAATCTTCAAAAATCTCAAATTTTGCCCTCATGTGACATCCAACATGCTAAATGCTACTTATTTATGTTGACATGTAAGATAGATATGTTGACATGCAACTAAGATATGTTAACATGCAACTTATCTATGTTGAAATGCAACTTATTTATGTTGCAACTTATTTATGTCGACATGCAACTTAGATATGTTGACCTGCAGCTTATTTATGTTGACATGCAACTAACTTATGTCGACATGCAACTTGATTATGTTGACATGCGAGATAAATATGTTGACATGAAACTTATAAGTTGCATGTCGACATAAATATGTCGCATGTTTACATATAGAAGTTCCATGTTAACATATTCATCTTGCCTGTCAACATAAATAAGTTGCATGTCAACATATTTATCTTGCATGTCAACATAAATAAGTTGCATGTCAACATAAATAAGTTGCATGTAAGTTATTGTAGACGCAGTCAAAACATGTTTTATAATTTAGATTATTTGTTTATCGAATCAAATGACGCGTTACGAGCAAAATAAATGGTCTAATTTTAAATTGTCTTAACAAGACATAATCCTAAATTATGTCTTATTTTGATTTACGAGTATAAGTTGCATTGTATATATTTTATGCTTTAAATATATTTTATTCAGTGAATGTTTTTTTTCACAAAATTTAAAATATTGTAAGCTTTCTCAGCACCCCGTCAAATGCCAATCAGCTTACAGTGTTTCCATCCCGTGTAAATTTAGTTAATTCACTTTTATCAGGACTACTCGTGATTTCCGTCCACATAATATGGAGGGGGCATCCTCCGCCCGTCGCATGTATTTAAACACCCTTGATAATTTACTTCACATTCCTATAAATCATATAACCAAGTTCCATTTCTCGTTTCAAATATTTCATTTAATAAAGACTTCAAAGTTCAAGGAAATATAACAAAACAGCCAGTACATCTAAGAGTATATAAAGTCCTAACTTAACATGTCTGGCCTAATAAAATATAGTGGATCGCGGTGTCCGTGCGGTGGAGAAATAATACGCTACTTAATTTGTATTAGTTTACATTGTTTTCTCATACCTAAGTCGCTAGTAATTTACAGTCGGTGATATTGATGACGTAATATGATCTGATCGTTATGATCGTTGTTCTGAAACGGGCGTTCGCTGCTCTTATATATAACCTCCTATAATGGTCACGTGATCACAACAAACCAATGAATAATTGTCCTTTCTGGAGCCTCTCAATACTACTTTACATACATTTTGTGTAATACAAAGAAAATAACATCGCTCAAAATGTCCTTTCTACATGTAAAGTAGGAACTATAAATTCTATTCCATATACATAATAAAATAAGTTCAACTAACAATCTATAATAAAACGGACACACACAATCCATGGCGAATACCGAACAATAATGCAAAGACATAAGTATTACGCTACACATTCAAGTTCCAAAACATTTTGTCAAATAAAACATAATTAAATGACAATACTGCAAAAATAACATTTAAGTATCAATTATAAGTATTTGAAGACACGGACAGTGTTATTTCGATCTTATCAATTGTCAAACAACAATGTTTATGTCACATGACTATTTTCTTCGTAAGAAAGATAGCAGACGCTCAATTTACAACACATGTGATAATGCCGTAATAAGTAAGTAAATTACAGTCGTAATATGGTGATAATGATGAAAAACTGACATACAACATCTCAGTATAACTGTCCCTTACTGCCTGTTCAACAATATCTCACTAGATCGTCTAGTAATACAAAAACAACATTTGTTTACATTACATTGTCGAAGTGCAATGTGTATTGCATCAATAATTCAGGTAGAAAATAATATAATGAAATAACATGAACAATAAAACATTTCTAATAAATTTACAGTTGGATGCTATTTTACATCACTAAAAACAACAATCCACCACCAGCCTGTGATTTATATGCAATATTCTAAAGTCCAACCCTCATGCATATTACAATATCTTGTTTAAATAGTTTGTTCTGATACAGGAAAATATCAATTTACATCAATGTTATAAATAAGTATGAATTAAACAAGCATTAAATTTTTTACTCATTAATAAAAAACATCAACATAGGTCTCTTTGAAATAAAAAGCTTACAGAGTATGAAGTTAAGATATCTATATGACTTCCATAATTAATAACGGTTGTCCTCATGTTATCTGTTGTATGAATATTCTATTCCTAAATACATTTAGTACTAGTCCTATGTATTGGAATGAAGCAGAAGCAACTATAGATTTAAATCACAATGGCTAAAAACTCTTTACATATTTTTTTTCATTCTGTCGAAACGTAGGATCTCCCAGAAAGAATTGAACCTCATAATCTTGAAATTCCAATCTGCCGTTTCCAAACTTTAAAAAAATAGAATATATACCAGTTTAATGAGATATTTCTTTCAGCACATAAGATGTAACAATATAATTTGAGTTTCAGTGCAATTTTCATAAGCATATAGTCAAAAAGGGGATAAAGACTGGGGTCAACCAGCTGAAATATAATATAAAAAAAGTTTCATGATCCGAATGCGCATATGCATTATTTTGGGGATTTTTTGGCAGATAAATGAAAAACAGGGGTATCCAAAAATATACCCTAGTCCGCTATGACTAGGCCTAATATAGAACGGTAGTCCGCTATGATAGGCCTAGGATCTTACTGTAGCCTGGTATGACTACATGAAGGCCTAGGATCTAACTGCAGGTGATGGAGACAGAAGAACCTGTATGGCTAGTCCTATGATTTAACAGTGGCCAACTTTGTCTAGGCCTGGGATCTAACAGTACATGAAGACCGCTATGACTAGTCTTTGGATCTCTCTGCTGGTAGTGAGGACAGTAGCACGCCATGGCTAGGCCTGGGATCTTAATGTATCCCGCTTTTACTAGGCCTAGGAGATTATTATTGGTTATTTAGACAGTAGCCCGCTATGACTAGGCCTAGGATCTACCTGTATCCCACTATGATTAAGCTTAGGATTTAACTGTAGCCCGCTATGACTACGCCTAGGATCTACCTGTAGCCCGCTATGATTAAGCTTAGGATTTAACTGTAGCCCGCTATGACTAGGCATAGGATCTAACTGCTGGTAATGGAAACATTAGCGCGCTATGACTAGGCCTGGGATCTTACTGTTGGTGATTTAGAATGCCCCTTTTTTTCTGTAAAACTTCTGAATGCAAAATTCAAATACATGTACCAATAAACAATTGGAACACTTTATATGTTGATATGACAACAGAATATAAGACAATAAAAATATAATGCAACAAATGAAGAGACCTTTACGCTTTCCTAGATACGTGTACATGTAATTCGCTTTAATTATTCATTTTAAATAAGTGACGATTATATTAATTGAACCATTTACGGATTCATCAGAGGTTAATGTATGATGCATTATTCAGATTACCTGCTAAATACGTCGGCATTTTACACGTTTAGGTGTAATAAAACAGTGTTCACAGTATGAGACAAGTAATACTTGTTCAAGTGATCGATACTTTTATGACTAACTTTTTTAAAATAAATAATTATATAAAATTAAAACTGTAAAAAATATGTAAGGTTGATAAACGATTGACTCTTCACAATTTCTTTCAGGACTTTAGGCGACAACATTATTACGACAATAGAAGACCGTGCCTTTAGTAATTTGACAGATTTGAAATATTTAATTCATGTTCATTTCTTTTAAAATGTTAATTGTTTTGAATGGATATTTCTTATCGAATTTGAGATATTACAATCTCTGCAATATTTGCATAGAAAATTAATCAATAATTATTCCTGATATAATATTTGAATGTTTTTTTAATTACAATTCTTATGCAGCTAGTTTAAGGACCCCTTAGGTATTTCGGCTTATGCAGAGCTTTGAGAATTCGATTATGACGTCACGGTAAAACTGTGCAAATGAATTTCGGCAAATAAATAATAATTTTCTTTTTCGTACACTCTTATATGCAGTAATTTCTCGTAAATTTTGTAAATATAAATCAATGTGTAGCTTATCATGTCAATATAACACTATTTGAATGAATAATTAAAGTCACCAAGATTTCGCTGTACTGACTGAGATGACGTCACAGACATTTTTACACGCAGATTCTCTGTACTTGAGACGTAGATTAAGCTATTACTTAAGCTTGTAAATATCAAAATAAAAATTAAGAGACAGTTCATCGAAAAACCAGACAGCATTTTATTAATAGGCGGCACATCAAATGTGAAAAATATGTGATATTTTCTTAAAAAAATTATCAATGTAGTCCAAAAGGAATAATGTAATTGAAAATTTGTTTGAAAAATTATTTAGTAAAATATCCTTGTGTTTTATGTTTTTTAATTCCCCTATAATTCCACCGAATGTAGGTCACAAAGAACTGTAATTTCTAATAAATTTTTCACAGGACTATAATTCGTACTTAACTAAATCAAGAAATATTTCATCTTTTTTTAAAAAAAAAAAAAAAAAAATCGATGGAGAAAAAAAAACAACACTTTGATGGTAGTTTTCTGGCTAAATATACAGAGGTTTGTCGCGAAATTTTGCGATGCAAGATTTATCTCCCAAGCATTAGTAAATTTGCTAAACAACGTTTTATCGCAATCCTTAAGAAATATTTAGAATGGATAGACTTATAAAAATTATTTAACAAAAATAACTAATTTATTTTCAAAATATAATTTCGCCTCATAACGTAATATTTAGATAACCATTGACTCTAGTATTCAGGTTGAATCCACGTTTCCATTGATGTATCAGTGACTTGTTTTCCAAAGAAGATTGTAAATTCTTTGCCTTAAAGTGTAAAGAAAAAGATTTTAAAAATGATTTCTCTTTTATCTTTTTAATTACACCTTAGAGTGCATTATTTTATACACGGGCGGCGTCACTGCTAAATGTATTAAAATAAGTCCGTTTTGATATGTATACTTCTACAGCAAAACTCGGTTAGTACGAACACGGATATTGCGAATTTACGGATATATTATAGCAAACTCACCTTGGATCCCCAGCTATATAAATTTAATGAATTTGTTATACTGTTATAACGAATTACAGATATAACGAAGTGATTTCATAGATCCCGGTGACTTCGATATAACCGAGTTTTGCTGTATACATATCTGAGAACTATTTCTTTGAACTGATTTACTAGCATATGCGTAAAAATAATTAATGAAGTGTTTATATTGAACAATTCTTATAAAATTTGAAATCAAGGATGAATGTTTTAGATTTGCGCAAGATAAAACCAGTATTCAGTCTCAAAGTCCATAAAACAAAACATTTAATTCATCGAAGTGAAGGTGTTTTCTTCATGATATTTGTAAAAACTAAAATATATTTTCTATGCACTCAAATCGAAATGAACACTCCATGGTACGAATAAAAATGGAAAAAAAACCCTGAAAAATAAGTTATAAAAATATAATTACTGAGTTAGATTACTGCTGAACTTCCCACAATAATTTTCACTAAAACGTAAGATGGTTTAGTGATTGTAACTCTCCCTTACCTGAGATGCCAGATCTAAGATATGCTTTTTCTTACGTTGCCCTAACATTTGCTAAAATGTTTTAACACTTTACAACTTACAGAATTTTTAAGTAACATACACTGAATCCCCACGTCATAGAAATATTACGTTACCATTTCCCCGCAAACACTTTACAGCGGGGTACAAGTTTCTGTAAAGTTTAGAGTAAGTTTAGCGTAAATCATATAGTGACGTAAAATTTTAATTAGAAAAAAAACTTTTCTTCATGAGATTCAAGCGAGAATAAAATATTTGAAATTAGGCAATTAATTTAAGATTTAATGAACTTTTTAAACTGCTTGAAAATGCGTGATTGCAGGGTAAGTGTAAATGCATGATTTTGCGTTAGAAATAGGAAATGGTAAATGCCTTAAAATGCGTGACTACGACGAAGGGTGTTATAAGAGAATCAAAGTACTTAAAGTACTGAGAAGTGCTAAGCTGGTAATGCATTTTTATGTATGGAACTGAGTATCAGTACCTATGGAATTTTGTGTCTACTTATAAAATTTCATTGGCATTAGGTTTTATATTTGTTTTTCCAGATAATGTATCTTCTCCAAACGGGCATTAATTGTACCTTTTGAATCAGAATTTGTTTTGTATGCTATTGACTGAGGGTCAAATTTTTCTAGATGCATTTATTTGCAATAAAGATGCCAATTTGTAGTGTAATTCCAATTTTACTGTAGGCATTTCATATAACTGTACACAGATTAATTTTCTCCCCAGTTATATCTGTGCTCCTCTCGAAATAAACACAAGTGAGTCAATGTCAGACAGGGAAATTGGAAGAAGGAATAAGTTCTGAAAGAGAACTGCAAGTGGATATTTTTGAAATGTGGCAAACGTGTTTAGAAGTCTGAAAAGGTATTTAAAAAAACGGTAAAATGTAACTCTGTATACAGCAATAGACTGTCGAAAGTTTTCGGTCAAACTGGAACAGTTTTCAGCAGTTTGTATGGGATAAATAAAATACATTTATTGTTGTTAATGACTGCATTGAATAATAAACAACAAGAATTTGAAATTTATGTTTCTTTGCTGGTTTCCATGGTTCATCTCTTTCTACTGTATATGTAACAAGTTAATAAGTTCAAAATGATGTACACCTAAAAATTTAATGATAAATTAACTGAAGGTAAAGTTAGCAATTAATAAAATGCATTTTGAAAGGCAGATCAATATTCACAGAAAAAGTAAGTAAAAAATGAATAAAGAGATAAGATAAGGAAGTGTCAAGTACGAAAATAAAGAAATGTTTTTGACAATGTGTGAAGAAAAGCGGCAAATTTTCCAATCAGGTCCTTGTTTAAAAAAGGAAACAAAACAAGGATTAATTCACGTAAGAAAAATGATTTCAAATCATGAAGATGTGAAATACAGTTTGAAATGAGAGCACTAAATAGCAGTATAAGAAAAATAATGTTAATGCACAAGAATATTTTAAGGATGGATAATTGCTTCTGCATATGCAATTGACTATGATCATGCACATTTAAGCTCTAAAGAAATGGAGATGCAAAAAATAACACGTTTGTTATGCATAGATACTGACAAATATCACATATATTTCTAACAATTTTTTTTTCTATAGGTTACAAATGTGGATTAGAAAACAGCAGTATTATTCTACTGATTTTAAAAGAAAAGTTGGAATAGTTGAGTTCAGAATCTGTGTTTGGAATTTACTGAGATTTGTTTATAATGGAAGAATTTATCTTATTTTTCAAAAATCAATGAAATGCAATGTGAGAAAATACAATAGTTTGTAAATTAAGTTCCAAAGCACTAGTGTATATAATAAAAGTTGAAAAGTCAATTCAAAGTAGTAATAGCACCATTGTACATAAGAAAAGCTAAATAAAAATGATTTTTGGTATCATGATCCCTATAATGAGAGTAGATGAGCAGGCGATAATTTTAAGTTCATTTTCTATTTCTAAAATCATTAGTTCATAATCAATACAATGTCTCTGTCATATTTAATGAAGACAATTTCTCTGTCATGTATATAAACACTCATTGAGAAGGAAATCATGGGCATAAAGAAATCCACAAAGTTACACCTTAAATAATTATATTGATAGAGGTTTTTTCGCAGTATCTGAGTCATTTTATACTGAATAAATTTTATGAAAACTGGTCTAATGAACAAGTATAAAGAGTATGAGGAATGTATGGTAAAAGTAGGGTGGTTGACATTTGAAAGTAACATTTTTGGTATTCATTTAACAGCTCATTCAATGTTTTACAAAATAAAATAATGTGAGTGTTTGATGCAAAGTTTTGGTATTAAAATACACACAAAATACTACTATATTCATTATTTCTACCTACAAATAAAGCATGCAAAACACAAGTACATTTCTACCTATACATATATTTCAACTCAAAAGTACATTAACATCACCTGTTCACTCAGACTGTATGTTACTTTAACAGTACAAAATTGCCAAAGGAAGAAAATAATAAACATATGAGTTAGCTCCATATTGAAATGACCTTTTCAGTAATTGGTTATATATATATCAGAAGCATTGTGACCAAAATTAAGAAGGTTTGTACTGTTACATGAGTATGTACATACGAAAGGTAAATAACTTTATTACCCATATATTTACATTTGTGGTATTTTTTTTTAATTCTGAAGGCCAATCTCATTGTATCTGGATGTGCACGACAAAATGACTTATGTTGGCATTCATTATTGAAACAAAAAAATCGAACATTCCCAAATTCTCTTAACATGTTGCGAAGAAGTGACTATATACATCATTTTTTGTATTTAAGGAGGATCATTACACCACTTTTTGATGACGTACTACACAAAAAAATAAACCCCCATTGTGTCGACCGGATTGCTCAGGGTCCGTTTTGATATGTATACTTCTACAGCAAAACTCGGTTAGTACGAACACGGATATTGCGAATTTACGGATATATTATAGCAAACTCACCTTGGATCCCCAGCTATATAAATTTAATGAATTTGTTATACTGTTATAACGAATTACAGATATAACGAAGTGATTTCATAGATCCCGGTGACTTCGATATAACCGAGTTTTGCTGTATACATATCTGAGAACTATTTCTTTGAACTGATTTACTAGCATATGCGTAAAAATAATTAATGAAGTGTTTATATTGAACAATTCTTATAAAATTTGAAATCAAGGATGAATGTTTTAGATTTGCGCAAGATAAAACCAGTATTCAGTCTCAAAGTCCATAAAACAAAACATTTAATTCATCGAAGTGAAGGTGTTTTCTTCATGATATTTGTAAAAACTAAAATATATTTTCTATGCACTCAAATCGAAATGAACACTCCATGGTACGAATAAAAATGGAAAAAAAACCCTGAAAAATAAGTTATAAAAATATAATTACTGAGTTAGATTACTGCTGAACTTCCCACAATAATTTTCACTAAAACGTAAGATGGTTTAGTGATTGTAACTCTCCCTTACCTGAGATGCCAGATCTAAGATATGCTTTTTCTTACGTTGCCCTAACATTTGCATTATGTTTTGTTATACACAAGTGAGTTGAGGCTAAAAATTGGTGTTTCTATGCAAATGAGCTAATAAAATTGTACTAGTTGTACATTTCATGTATTTCATGTACAAGGAAAGTTAGCGTAAATTGATTTTCTTATACATACTTGGTACCAATAGTATATATGTGATAAGCCACCAGAAAACCAGTTTTATTGAGTTTTTTCAAGAAATTGAGATTTTTGCATTTTCAGCTAGCTACAGTATGAGTAAGTAAAAATCCAAAATATTAGAGTGATTCTCCTTTTAATTCTACAGTTATGACGCTGCAAAAATGATACATCTCATTCACAAAATCTCAAAATTTAGACATAATGGAAGTAATGCTAGTTTTATAAGAAAGTAAACAATAAGAAAACATAAATAACATTATCAAGCAAATATCTTACACTGATGTCTACACATTTGAATTCATATTGTATGTGGTAATTTTTTTATAAAATGCATATCAAATTCTAGTGCAGAAAGGTTAAATTTCTAGTGCAAAAAGTTCAAGACCAAATACTTAAAAATTTCCAATTATACAGCACATAACAGTTTAAAAAAAATTAGTCACTTTTTAACTTTTAAAGAAACAAAAAAAACAAGCATACAATTAATCAATTACACAAAAGAATTAACATTTGAATAAATAATCATTTTCATGGAAGTTTGCATGAAGCTAGCTGGTTCAATACATGTCTATCTCCATTGATGTAGTATCTGAATGGACGGATTGTCAAGAGATTTTACACAAATTTCAGCACAATAAAAATAAAGGCGAGTAATTTTATTTCGTGTGTGGTGCTTCTCACGAAATTACGCGATAATTAATTTCACGCGTATATTTAGGAATCTATGTCATATCCGAAAGACCCGTCAGTTTTACTTTTAGTACCTAGCACTTGGCGAAGGAACTGCTACTACCTATTTTTGCGTCTTAGATATGACGCGGCGGCGCGAACGGGAATCGGACCCAAGTCTCCCGATCACAAATCGAACGTTCTACCACTAGGCTACCGTGACCTGTGTGTTGAAAATGTAATAATCGAAGATAACGAACAGTATCCAAGCTCAAAGGTCTATCAAACAACACAAAATTGTAGATGAGGAAACACGGCCCTCCAAAACATCAGCGGTGGGATTGCGTTCCATGGAGTAGTGAGCATCCCTTGCCGACCGGTCGCAAATGCCGTGTGCTTCTTGTCATGATCGGTATATAACTGAAAAAACCGTCGATAATTCATTTAAATGTTTGACATGCAAAACATATTGAAATGAATTGACGTTTTATGTACTTCACATATTAGAGTTACAAATCAGTAAGCGATCTGTACACTTGTCTCTTTGTGTATGTGCAAGAAAGTATATGAATTGTATGTTCTTCGAAATTCAGGAAAAAGAAGATTTTCCAAAGTCTTCCATTGAAATATTATGTATAACTTGTAGTTTGAGGGTAATAATAAATTATCATTAGGGATGGCAATCGATTGCAGAATTGCTAACCGGTTAACCGCAAAACGTTCCGACCGATTAACCGGTTAGTCGTATCAAAATAGATATATTTTGACAGTTTCTTTTCATATACACAAGAAGGCTAAAAAGACGTTAGAAGTTACCTCCTGTTTATTATTTTGATCAGGGAATTTTATGTACATAAGAGTACATTTTATTTCAATTTCAACAGAAAAGAATAAAAAACATAAGAAAAAAAATGAATCTTGCTTGAGAAATCAAACAGGGATAATTTTACAACGCAGATGTTTAAGAGGTTAATTCTGTATTGTCATCAAAACTAGACCTGACCTCTCAATTAACAGATTTTAAATTTACAACGTTTTTTTTTATTATATAATTTAATAGATAACGGCAAAATAAAAACACATCATAATTAAAAGTGCTTAACGGTGATGTTTTTAATATCATTAAAAAAATCACATGACTAATTATTGGTTAGAGTATGATGTTTTAAAAACGGTAATTAACACTTAACGAACTGACCAATTACCCCTGCGATCTAAATCCGGAGAGCTATAATTACTGCTACATATTCTGAATTATAAGATGTGTAAAAACTCTTATTAAAAATCAATGGAGCAGTTTCCTTTGTTTAAAAAGGAGGAATTTTAAGGAAAGTGCGTTCAAATTTACACACACATATATATTATTTTTCCGACTAACAGATTACGGATTTTCTAAGCGATTAGCATCGTTCCGACCGATTAATCGATAAACCGGTTACAAACTGCCATCCCTATTTATTATTTTTTCATGTTTAGAGAATTGTTCTTTACATGTAATTTACCTTCGCTTCTGAAGAGAACATAAACATTAAATAAACTATAGGATTTCCCCAAGTCTATCTGAAACCAGGCTGGCTAGGTAACATTAAGCTTGGTATGTGCACATTTGTGAAATATCGTATCAAGGTTATCATCAACTGCGTACCATGGATACTGATAGTGATAAGTGGAGCTTTGGGAAACATTTGTAGAATCTAATAAGCTTAGATTATTTGCAAAGAAAAAAAATAATTCCCAATTAAGTATGAGAAAAGGGAGGAGATACAGATTCGCATCACACAAATTAATTTACAGCTACATACTAGTAATGTTCTGTTGAAAAAAAAAAATGGTTGATTGATTGATTGTGTATTGTTTCATACTTCTCATTCGAGACTTTTAACCCAAAAGAGATGTTATAAATCGGTAAAGGGCTTATTTAAAATTTACATCTTTACTCGTCTCCTAGGGCCATTGAACCGTGGGGGATCTATTCGGTGCCAAAGCCAACCGTGACACGTGGTCTAAGTTCTTTTTAAGTCTCTTCAGAAAGACCTATAACTTTCAACCCTAAATGACTAGACTCTGGCAAGGGAACAGTGCTAGCTATTTTTATCGACGGAGTACAGTCGCGGCTGCTGTTTTAATCTATGATCTCCAAAGAATGATGGAATAGTTCTGCGGTAAAAAAAGATTTTTCAGTTTCCAAAAGTCCTAAATGGTCTAGAAATCTTTCACGTAGGAAATACGGTATAATAGACAAATTAATAAAATAAAAATAAAAAAAAGGAAACACTATCAAGACAAAAAAATTATTAAGAAATAAAAAAAGGAATACTAAGTACAGGATTTTAACAAGCAAACAAATAAAAAGATTTTTATTATAGCTAGTCTCGGACATTTTACACAGTTACCGTGTTTACCTTTAAATAAAATGTGTGAACACGTATATGAAAGCCATATCTATGATACAGCCGATGATATGATATGATCTAAAAGAACGCATTTTAGTTAAAATACGAGTTACTTGTTTCATTTTTTTCTGTCAGAGTAAATTATTTTCAATTTCTGTCTTAATCGAATGCAAATTCTTAAATGGTGGGGAAAATATTCTGAGACATTATCATCCCTAAACCATAAAAGCAGTATTACCTTTACTTCATGAAAATACTTCATGGACAACATAAAAATATAAAATAATGATAATAATTACCATAAGTAGATACTCTGATTGCTGTATATTCACAAAGCACAGCAAGAATTAAATGAAGATGAATCATTTTCTCGGTCACATTCTACGTTGATCATCGGTGAGCATAAACCTTAAAGTTTATTCTCAATCTGATATGTAGAAAAGAAAGGATTATAATGTTTCTCGGTCAGCTTTTTTTTGCTATCCCAATAAACTTTTACTTATTCATTGACCCGAACACATGCACAGTCAGGCACATATTTGAATGATAAAATACTTTTATATGTACACATACATGTATAATAAACTTTAGGGAATTTTTAGATAATAATAATAAGAAATAACATAAATAAACAAGAGGCCCATGGTCCACATCGCTCACCTAAGAAGCTTTGACCATTCCGTTCTTTACCAGATCCCCCCCCCCCCCTGTAATACATATTGTGACCCCATCCTACCCAACTGATCATAATTTAGACAATTTGAAATCTACGCTACCATAGGATGCTTTGATTCAACATTGTAAAACTTTGATTCCCATTGTGGCCCCGCCCAACCCCCGGGGTTATGATTAGAACAATTCAGAATTTACACTACCCGGTATGCTTCCACATAAGTTTCAGCTTTTCTGGCCCAGTGGTTCTTGAGTAGAAGATTTTCAAAGATTTTTCCTATATTGCTATTTAAATATATACTTGGTAATATTAAGGAGAAAAAATTAACTTCCAATCTGTGTCCAAGTACCTTTAAGATTTTTGAAGGGGAATGTGTGAAGAAAATTGAATATGTAAAAGTCGATCTCGCCTCCATGGCATATGATCTCACCTCTGCTTTTAAAGAATACTTCTATTTTAAAAGAACCAAATGTGCCCCATTATACGCAAACCTATTTTTGAATTCATATGTAGCAGAATTTGTCAAAAATCTTAAACGTGAAAAGAAAAAAAAACTTTTTGTGACCTTTATCACGACACTAAGATATATCGACGATGTACTGTCAATAAATGATTGTAGTTCAATTCTTTTATCGATACTATATATCCCGGCGAGCTTGGAATGAAAGATACCATAAAGTTAGACAACTATTTCATATCTGTATATTTTACTTGAAAAAGACGATAATTGTAATTCAATAATCAAACTCTATGACAAACGTGACAAATTTCGTCAATCTAGAAAAAAAATAAATTTAAGTTTACTTAAAATTTTTTATTGTAATCAATAAGTGTCCTCCTTGAATGTGAAAATCTGGAATACTGTTTAGCTGTGCTTTGTACACATGTAATGTTAATTTTGTTCCATGTCTTACCGTGGTAGGAGAGGCAGAGATTGACCAATCAAAATCTGACCAATCAAAATCTAACAAATGAAATTCTGACCATGCGGTGCGTTACTCTGCCTTTTCTCCCATCTACATCCTTGGAGGACGGACGTTGTTTCAAAGTTTGTTATTTATTTTATCAAGATTTTGGTGAGTAAAATCATTTCATTATGTCTTCTATGAGTAAAACTTCAGCTGTCATTCTTGGACACACAATTGTGCGTCGTTTTCATGAATTCTTGAAATATGGTGACATGAGGTATTCTGCGAGCCTTGGTCTTGGAGAAACGCATTCCGTTTTGTACAGGGGTGTGGGTGGAAGAAAGGTTCGTGATGTAATATCTAAGGATATGGAGAGCGTGTTTGCTCTAGGTCCAGATGTAGTTGTTCTAATGATTGGGGAGAACGATATTAGTCCTAGTACCGACGCTACCTTGTTAGCTGCAGAAATTGAATCTGTGGTATCGGTAATGCATCGCCGCTATAAAGTTGCAAAAATAATTGTTTGTAAATTATTGCCACGATTTGGTGTTCGTTTTGGGTACAATAATATTGCAGACAAAGTAAACGCAATATTGAGAGATGCATTGCCAGCACTGGGTTACTGCGTATTTTGGGAACATGGGAATTATTTCGTTTCTCCCCGTGAAGGAGACTGCAGTCGTAAATTTGTTCACGACGGAGTTCATCTGAACAGTCAGGGGAATGTTCATTTATATAGGAGTATAAGGGGAGCTTTAATTTCAGCGAGAAAATAGATATACATCTAAGTCATAAAAGTTTGTCACCATTTTGTTACTTTTGTTGGTCGTCAATTTTGCAGATAGATATTCTTTGAAATTATACAACATTTTGTTATTTTAACAGTACGATAGGCATTCAGGATGTCTAATAATGTAAAACAGATTTATCCTTTTTCTGTGAAGAAAATTCGGTTGGAAAAAGTATCAGCAAATTTGATTGTTTCGTTGTTAGTTTAATTTTTACAGTACTTTAGGTAGATACTAAGTACAAGTTTCAGGCAGGTTTTTTGGTACTTGCCAAGTTTCAACCCATTTGGGTTTTTTCATTTCAGTTTCGGTTTTTACCATGCAGATGGCGATTTTTTCCATCGTTTTTCTATTTGATATCTAGGATTGAATTTAAAGCATTCCAGATTTATCCTTTTTCTGTAAAGGAAAATCGTTGGAAATTGTCTGCCAATTCGTTTGTTTCGGTATAAGTTGATTACTAAAATATTGTGAAATTCTACAGTACTTTAGGCAAGTCCTAAGTACAAGTTTCAGGCAGTCTTTTGTACTTGCCAAGTTTGTACCCATGCGGGTCTTTTCATTTTAGTTTCAACTTTTACCCCGGCGATTTATTTTCCATCGCTTGTTTATTTGATAAGTCTAGAAGTGCATGTTGATGCGTTCCAGATTTATCCTTTTTCTGTATAAAAAGAATTTAATTTGTTGGAAAAATATCTGCCAATTCGTTTGTTTCGGTATTAGTTGATTACTAAAATGTTGTGAATTTTTACAGTACTTTAGGCAAGTCCTAGGTACAAGTTTAAGGCAGTCTTTTGTACTTGACATTTAGCCGTTTGGTTTTTAATTCATGTTAGGCCCACTTTTACCTTGATGATTTTTATATCGATTTTACTTCAAGTTGATTTACCTAATTATGTTCGATTCAATGGTCCAGATTATGGAAGAATTTAAAAAAAAAAATCCGCATTTCATTTTTGAAGGTACAATGAAGCGCATTGAAGTGGTAAAATTTTCCGTTCCAATGGAACGTTTTGAGCTATATTTAGAGTGTTTATAGTCATCTTTTGACACGCCCATTTCTTTAGAAATTGATAAAACGGTCAAGTTGTTTCTTCAAATACCTGTAGAACAGGTTTTCCATAAATATAATAGCCAATCAAATTGAGGATCTAAATAAACACCGAGTTAACACGTGTTCGACCGAAACATGTGTTGTGGTAACTTCAATAGACATGATAAGTTCAAAAGTATGTACATATTCGTTGCAATTTGTGTTTAACACAAGCGGGGAGTCTCTAACTCCCTCTTCTAATTTTTTTAAAGCTCCATTTCAGTGTAACTCATGATGCTTGTCGCGAAGAATGGGATGTCCTATATAAACTTAAATTATACAATTGACACAAGAAGGAGAAAATAGACAAATATTATTTGAAAACAGTTATATTATTCTAAGGAACCTTAAATAAATGTGTACAACAAAGTTTCAAACTAATTACATACAGATCGTTAGATGAACTGATGTCATGGGGTCATTAAAACGCTTTTTTATATAACGCTTGATTGAAGGATGTAAAAGAAAAACATCAATGAGAATCGACGTCTGCAAACAAATCAGTCTTACTAACAAAACAGAAAATAAAGATGAGCAGTTTTGGGACAGAAAATCCCGACTTATTTAGAGAAAATACTAGTAAAAAAATAACTAAGCATGCAACCAATTTTAACATGAAGATTTTGAATGAGTTCTTGCAAGTGCGCTGTGTAAGCACCGATATTTTCAGGAAAACGTCAAATGGATTGCCGCATAGATAATTACAACAGTCAGCATAATAATAACAATAGTGTTGCATTATGCATGTACTATGCCTAAATAGTAGGCAGGGTTTGACACATGGTGCACGAGCCGGAGGCGAGTGCACTATGTGTCAAACCCTGCCTACTATTTAGGCATAGTACATGCATAATGCAACACTATTGTTATTATTATGCTGACTGTTGTAATTATTTATGC
>PRKT01000713.1:208037-251863 GCA_003671525.1 Saccostrea glomerata
CTTTTGTTAATACTAAATGGTATATAAGTGTTCAACTTTTTCTTCCAAAGATTTTCTCTATATTTGCGGTAAATGTCATTCTTATACAGTTTTTCAATGCCTATTATATTATAATCTTCTACTGTATGTACATCTGAATTAAAATGAGTAGCCACAGGATCATTTGTTTCCCTTCTAATTAAAGACATGTTTTGGATTTGTCTTTAATTAGAAGGGAAACAAATGATCCTGTGAAACTGTATAAGAATGACATTTACCGCAAATATAGAGAAAATCTTTGGAAGAAAAAGTTGAACACTTATATACCATTTGGTATTAACAAAAGAGAACACTTCTGTCTTTGAATTGGATTTATAAACATTTGTGTGACATTGTGATACTTATTTTTACAGATATACTTTTATATATACTTTAAAATCATATTTTTAATATACCCCGTACTCTAGTATTATATTCTGTATGATAAAAATTTTGATACACAAGTACAATTTTTGCTCCCACAATATCTTCAGATGTTTTTGGCCCAATTTTATTGCATGACGTTGCCTCTCAAATTCTATGTTCATTGTGACGTCATAATACTGTTGAGTTGCTATACGTTTAAATAAACACGACTGATGAAGGCCGGTAACACGGTTGAAATGTTTCGAAAAGTGATTTAATGTTTTTTATTGTATTGACAAAAAGAGACTTTGGATATATATATATATATATATATATCTACAAATTGACTGAAATAAACAAATTAGTCAATAAATCAATAGATAGATAAATAAAGAAATAAATAATCATTATAAAAATATCAATTTATTATTTTTTTTTTAATTGACAAAACAAAAAAATACATTAATTATATCCCCACAAATTTGATTCTTCAGTTTTATTTCTTCAGTTTTTTTATTTTATATAAAATTTTTATCCTAAAATATGCTACAAAGTATTTTTAAGCATACTAAAAAGAGAATCAATTATGTTACATGTAGACTCATTATGCACAATCTTAATCCATCATTTTTCATTTTTGATACTTTGGTGATGTTTTTACTGAAAAAAAAGGTTTTCAAAAACCTAACACGGTTATGAGAAAACTTTCTAGCATTTGGTAGTTTGGAATAATAAAATGGTGAAAAAGTTTTATTAGGATAAGGAAAAAATATGTTTCGATAATATTTTCATTATCAACTTTATAACTTTATACTTTTTGAAAAGACATACATGTTAACAGTAATTGACTAAAATTAGAATATAACTGTAAAAAAACAACACAATGTACCAGGTAAATATTGATTATCATGAACAGCATTTGAACTATCTGAAATTAGCATATTTTTTGCTATTATTTATCCATATTGTACAATTGTTGTGTACATGAAAACGTCGATCGTCATAGTGCTCAAAAGGACCGCTTTTGATATTACATGTACATGTAATATGTGTTTGAATTCAATAAATTGAAAATCAAACAAAACAGATTCGTTCAGAGGAAATGAGTCGACAAAATAAAAAGAAAATATGGATTGTTCAAACTGATTTTAGTTAAAAATATTCATCATCATCAAGACCATCGTTCGAAGAATAATTCTATTTATAGATGTACATGCTTTATCATAAATATTCAATAGATTTCATCAAATTTAACAATTGAAAGCTTACATGTTCCTCTGTATAAAATCATATTTAATAAAAATAAACACAGCATATAGAAGGCTTCATTGTGTTTTGACATTTCCAATCGTTTTGATCAAGAGCACAGTACATGCACATGTCGGTAGCTCAGTCGGTAGAGCGCTCGCTCCGTGATTCGGATCGGCCGCGACTGACCTAAGTCGATAGAAAATGGGTAGCAACTCTTCTTCCGCCATTCACTCGGCACTTGAAGTGAAAGTTGCGGGTCCTTCGGATGAGAACTTAAAAACTGAAGCCCCGTGTCAGCGGCAGGCGTTGGCGCGATAAAGATCCCTCACTGCTCAATGGCCCTGAGTACCGAGTAAAGGTCAAAATTTGAAGCCCTTCACCGGCATACGGTGACGTCTCCATATGATTGAAAAATTTTCGAGAAGGATGTTAAACAATATACAATCAATCAATCAATCTATCTGAAGATCAAAAGAAAGTTAAATATACAAATGTACATGAAAATTAATTATTTCAGACTTATATGTAAATTTCATCAAAGTCAATCTATCTTTAGAAAATAAAATGTATACATAATTGTTAATTTATTATTTTAGACTCATCAATGTAAAATAATATTGACAATTAAGATTTGCTGTGCAAATTTTAACTTCTTAGGTACATTATTACATTAAGAATTAATACTTTTGGCAAAACTTAAAATATCTGATACAAAAGACATCATTGAGCAAACGATTTAGATAGATTTCTATATGTATATATTATAAAGTATGAATTTGTTATATTTAAAATTCATTTTTAATCTGTTTTAAATGTTGTAAAAACATTTTTCATAACCCAGTTATTTTCGACAGTAACATTTTCTATAGTCTGTACATGAATGATTATGATTATAATTATAAAATTATTTAAAGGTTATTATTCTATCTTCTTTGTTTACACATACTATTTTAATATCCTTTTGCATTCAAACTAAAGAAGATATTCTTTTCTGTCCATATGCATGTTAACAAGGCGGCAAATATCCGGAAAATTATCAAATGTATTGATTTAAGTTTAGGTATACTTGCATGTGTTCGGATTATTTACAACAAATTAAAAGAATTTGAATGCAAATTCCTTCTCTTTGAAGGTCCCCAATTCCTAATTGAAAATTAAAAGAAAATATGTTCTTTAAAAGAATGTCTAGACTTCCTTAAATAAATGCGGAAATAGAAAGTTTTTCTTGTTTGTTTTGATAAAAAAAATTGATTAATATAACATGTATTGGTCCTTCACGTACACGTGAAGCATGTACCGATATAATAAAAACATTTTAATAACAATATTCTGATTTTTTACTGATTTGAAAAAAAAACAACAGATAAATAGGGTTCTTAACAATTGTTGATTATCTTTCTCAGTGAAGATCTAGGTAGTCTATCCCTAATTCAACATTGACATAAGTATTTCGGAGTTGCTCATGAGTAAAACAAGGTTTCAGATAGTTATCATCTAAAGTTGGATTGGTCCATCTGGTCAATTCACCGACTAGGTCGGGAAATGTTGGTCTTCCGTCGGGGTCTAAATCCCAACATCTGGACATTACCGAGTACCTAAAACACAGATTAAAACTTATTGTACCGACATTTTAAACAATCCTATTAGGATGATACCCAAAGCCCTTTTGCATTTATTTTTCGCAATATTAAACAGAAAAAACTGCATGTTTACAGAAAACCTTCTCCGGTTGATAACAGATTGCCGTTCTATTTAAGAAAGTGCTGTATGGTTAAGGACGGATGATCCTAAACAAACATTTTTTCCCGAAATCATAAAATAACTCTTTTAACTGTGCTGGTTAGATTTTTTTTAATATTATAAAGAAATAAAAGCCAATGAGGAAATAATATATCCATTGGAAAAAAGTGATATCAAAATCTTAAGAGACATGCTGCAAAAAAGCAAAAAGAAGAATTTTGAACATCATAGAAACTTTACAATTTTCTACCTGCTTTGAATTGCTATATTTTTAGCATTTTTATCTTTAAAAGTGTGAAAAATATATCAATCAAAGCATCAACTCTGGATAATCTTTCCTTGATATTTGTAAGTAACGACTTTTTAAAATAAAACACCAATTAAAGGAAAATGATTACAAATGTTATATATTTTCATAAAATGAGAACAATCACATTTTGTGAGCTTAAACAATCAGCTTCGTCTAAGATTGAATGTTAAATGAATACTTACAACACATCTGGACAATACTTAGGCTGTGGCAACTTCCTGTTCATCTTCAGAAATCTTAGCATGTCCCATCCGTCCACTTCCGGGTATGGCTTATTTCCCCTAGTTACCAATTCCCAAAGCACTACACCAAAAGACCACTGGAAGAAAACATCATTTAATATAGGTAGTGAAGGAAAGTGAAAATTATTGATTTGCTGAATGTAAAGTACGAGAATACTAGTAAATTACATAGATTACCACGTCTGACTGGGCTGTGAAGAGTCCTTTCTCGAGACTTTCAGGCGCCATCCATTTCACCGGCAACTTACAATTCTTATTACTTATACAGTAGTAATTTTTCTCATATATATCACGTGACAGGCCAAAGTCTGCTACTACTACTGTTTTGTCATCGCCAAGCCTTCAACATAATCAATAAAATTGACGCAATTAAACTTATTGTGTACAAAAAAATGAATGAGACCGGTTTTAAAATTTTAAAGGACAACTCACATGCAATTTCTTGCAGCTAGGTCACGATGCACTACCCTTTGTAGAGTCAGGTATTCCATACCCCCGGCAATATCAGCCCCAAATTGTAAAATATTCAAAAGTGTCATCGCCTGGTTAAATAGAACATATGAATAAGAATACGAACCGTTCTCCATCGATTCGCGTTCAATTGGCACGTTTATTTTGCTTGTGTTTTGATTTCTATTCCAATACAATTTGATTTATATAATTTGGTTCAATGTTCAAACAAACGTGATAATACTTTTCAATTATAAAACATCTTACATTGTTTTTATCTCTTATGTATGTTAACATATCTCCATGACCCATAAATGGCAAAATCACCAGAGGCATTTCACTTGCAAGGCAAATTCCAACTAATGTCATCGCATTTGGATGGTGAAAATCAGCCATTTGCAAAGCTTCATTTACAAACTCCTTGACGTCTATATCCTGAGATTTCTTATCTAATTAAACGGAATATTATATATACAGTATTGAAAGAGGACATATCAATTGAACGAGAGGTATAGGAGGTTGTAGTAGTTGTGGTATAAACAAAACTTCTTTGGGAGAAGGATAGCAGTGAAGGAAGATCTAGGGTGTTCATTTTAAACTGAAGAGTTGCAAATTCAAATACAGGAATAGGAGAAGCATGGGATTAATAAAACTACAAAAAATATAACAAGGTGGACCAGCAGTGGATACATTGGTTGTGCATTAAAAAAATCACTCAGTTATCAATGTCACCATATATCGACCAAGGGTTTTAAATTTAGACCAAGACTCAGCAATCATGACTCCTGAGCAAGGAAGGTTCTTCATCTTGCAAATGTCTGTCCTGACATTGGGTGTCGGTTTTAATGATCTCATCCGAAGAAACCACAACTTTCACATCAAACGCTTAACGAAGGAACATTTGCTACCTTTATTTCATCTGCTTAGATCAGTCACGGTATCACGATCTTCCGAGCACGGAGTGAGCGCTTTACTGAGCTTCAATGTCAGCAAACAGAAGAAACATTATCCAAGAATGGAAAGAAGTTTTCTTAGAATTTGTACCGATTTCATTTTGGTTTCTTTGTACGGATGAAAATCTCCATTACCATGTAAATGTGTGAATATCAGTTTTATTAAATATCCAAGTACTGTCGAATCATAAATGTTTGTGGGTGACAAATGTTTGTGGATTTCGTGGGCCATCCTTACCCACGAATTTTCATCTCTCGAAGGTTTATTTTGTTAACATAATGTTTCATCGAACCATCTTATTTATTAGTAATTTGACAACGACATTAAGTTCCAACGAACAGGTCAAATGTTGATAACGGGCAACCCACTAATTCCACTTATTCTACAGTATATGAAGAAAAGAAAGTTTTACATGTGGCATGTGGAAAGTGAAGAAGGAAAAATAAGGAGTACCTATAAAATTATTTAAGTAGAATTATCATAATTTAAGGGAAGGATATACAAGAGAATAATTTGACAAAAAAGAGGAGTAAGTAGAAAGGAAAACTAGCTGCCATTTAAGGAAAAATTTATAGCTATCAAAACACGAAATGAGGTAAATACCGTGTAAGGACTTGATTGCCACTTTGATTTCATTATTTTTCGCTGCTTTGGTCAATGTACCCTCATAGACGATCCCAAAATTTCCTAAATACAAGGTTAGAAAAAAAAACATATATATAATTTTTATGTTATTTAAAAACCTAAAATCAATACGTTCTTTCTCCATTCCGTTTATATCTACCTTTCCCAACACAATTTCCGATTCTGATGTCATCGGGTGAGATTAGTAAATCTTTACTTTTCAGGAGTTTTACTACACCTTTATCAATTCCATGCTTATCAGCTCCATCCCCATTTCTTCTCAGCATCTCGTATCCTGAAACTATAAAGGGGTATAAAAATGAATGGTAGCTTGTCTGTTTGTTTCTTAATTTCATGTCTCTTTCTAGATTTATCTACTCCTATCAAGATGCAACCATTTGCAGACCTATCACTGCAAAATTAATTTAACATGAATTTAATTGAAAAAAAAGGTTAAGCTGTCTTTTCAAAATCATTTTTTACGCCATCTGCCAGTTGAGAGCTTTAACATTAGAACTGTCGTGGACATACAGAGACATTAAGCAGTAAAGATCCCTTCGTGCTAATATCTACTAAGACACGGGACCTTGATTTATAAAATATCAACCAAAGTACAGGTCTTCGCAGTGGTATTCGAAGTTCATACATATGGGGTTTTACTCTTTACTCCATGACTCTAGAGCATATGCTCAAACCACAGCACCAGACGGGGCGGAAAATAAATGATACAGGGCACACTAAAAATTATTTTAAAATAAAAAAAATAGAATAAAAAAAAAATAAAAACAAATTTGAAACTATCAATTCAAGAACATTTATACACAAAAAATAGCATGATTAAAATTGAATCATGTACCTTGCAAATTTTGAACATAGTTTTTGCCTTCTCGTATCTTTCTGGATTTTAGTTTCCTCCATCTAAAAATGGCAATTGTTACAACACCAACAAGCATAACAGTGACGCTCACAGTTATAACAATGTACCATGTGGACGACGGATAAATCAAATCAACAACAACAACGGTGAGGAATCCTACCTCAACCTAATTAAACAATATAAAGAGAAACAATGGGGCATCTGAATCTTATAAGTATTACATATACAGATACTTTAGCATGGATAATTAAGAAAGTTGAAACAATGTCATGATTTTACACTGGGCATACACCATTTTCGATATTACTATCTGCGATATCAGCATCAGCTTATACTCTTCAAATCCGTTAAATCTGAATCCCTGGTTTTCATTTTATTACATATAACATTTACATATTATTATTCTATTGTAAGTTTCTTTGCTATCTTACTTTTCTGCATTGAACATGTTGAAAGAAGGATAGAGTTATTTTTTTTGCTAACCAGTGCTTTATAGCATACATCTCCCTACCCTGGTGACGACTCATTACAATGAGTTAGTCACTTTATATAGAAGTCTCGGGTATATCCAGTGTCCAGTATAATATGACAGACACATTCCTTAACAATTGGTTTCAAGCTTTTAAGATTTGTGAATTACATGTACATCATGTAGGTATATGCATTCTAGAAAAACAAATATGTGATACATATTTCACTATCTAGCTACCTACTCTTATATACAATTTCTCCTCAGTTGATAAAGGCGGTGGCTCTGTATATGGCGGTGTACAAGTGAGGCTAGAACTCTCCAAATCTGTTATTATGCATTCCCCTGACCCAACTCGAATATAATAATCATCTTTAGTTGCAACAGCGTCTAATTTCTCTCCCTATGGAAAAACAAGAACATTAATGGCATATTATTGTATTAATTCTGTAGTTTTTCTTCAGAAAAAAATAACAAAGAAACAAAAGAGCTTACTGTGATAATAATCTTGTTTTCTTTTGAGGCAGGATCGAAGCTATAAGATTGGTGTCCATTAAATGGAAAAAATATAGGATCGTTAACATACAACACACGTGGCTGTAAAGTGGTTGTAAAACCGTCTAAGGAAAGTTGGAGTGTTTGAACCCTAGAGCTATTCTCTGGCAACCATCTTGGAAAATTGGGGTATTTACAAATGAGACGATACATACTTATTCTCAAACACAAATTCTTGTTCTGCAATGAAAAATATGAAATAAATTTCAAGCAAGAAACACGTCCAGTAATAAATATGACGGGTGTAAGTGTGAAAAATCAAATAATGACGAACGAGAAAAGAGGAATAGCTATTGAGAGACGAACAGAGGAATTTTTCATTTTTTAAGATTACCACAAAACAAATTTCAAGTCTTCATTCTAAAAAATCAATGAATAAAGCATTTCCTTACTTTTTCTTTGTGCCCTGCAAAGTGTACTGTAATTTCATCAATTACTTCTACAAATCCACTACCTATAACATCGAAGCTTAACCCTCCACTTAAGAGAAAGAAAACAAAATTAAAATAATACTGCATTTTTGTTTTCGTTTTTTTTTTTTTAAAAAAAACCGTTTGTATGCTGTTTTTTTTACATAAGTGAAAGTTTTTAGATTATTTTTTAGCAATATGCATAATGAAACCTTTTTTTTGCAAATGAGATTTTCAATAAAGTATAAAAAGTATATATATCTAAAGTACGAACTGTAGGTTGTCTCTAAATCTTAACCGAATCTATGAAAATTGTTATCAAAAGTTTTCATAAATCAAAATTTTACCTGTAAATACTCTTTAGCTTAGATGGCTCCGTTGTCTGCACTACAGGATCAGACAGGTAAGTCAAATTCATGTTCTGTACTGTTCTCATTGAAGTATTATCGAAGAAAACCCGTATTGAATGAAATCCCGTTATGTTCGCGGGCTCTGGAACACATCTTATTGCCTCATCGGATAAAAGTTCCATTTTTCTAGAATTCGTCATAGAAGAAAAAAGAGTATTTTAACAAATGAAGCCACAGGATACATGTATATGACAATATACTCATCATAATTTCCGTATCATTTGTTGAAACATACACAGAGCAAAGTTTTGTTTTGGAAAATACATCTTTTATTTCGACTCGGAGGTTCCTATTTCCTATTAATAAATTTCTTCCTGTCAATGTGATGGCTCTTCCCCCGGATTGTATTATTTCAGCAGGAGACAGTCCTAATAGTTGTGGATTCTATAAAAAAAAATCTTTTCAACATCAAAAGGTATGAACTATTTCAGGAAGGACATAAGAATTAAGGTTTTGTAAAGATATTAGTTCTCAGATATGTTTACAAAGATTGAGCATTATGCAGTTTTGAAGCATTACAAAAGTGTTTAATGAATATTTAGTGAAATGTTACCTGAAATGTAAATATACTTTATTGTTACATGTACCTTATAAATGAATTTTGCTGAACTGACTCCAAGCTGTCCGTTGATGCTAATAATTATTGGTCCAGAAGAAACAAGGCTTGGTGCCGAAACACACTGAACACTACATCATTAAAAATGATTATTTATAGCTTAACCTGTCATTGAATAAGTCAAATTGAATCCAATACATTCTTTAAATGTACTTATATAAAAAATGATTGAATTGTAGAACCGAATCAGATTCGTACAACTTACATTCGATCCGATATAGAAATATCTGAGCATAAAACACCAGCCACAGTGATATTATCAATTTGTTCTCTTGACACCCCAATATGCTTTCCTTTAATTGTGATTTGGGTACCACCATCAATTGCACCATCCATTGGATCAATCTGTCTAATTCATATCATAAGAACACATATTGTTCAAATAATAATTATGCGCGGTAACTCAATGGAAGACAAGATAGTGAATTTCTTTTTATAACCAAAACATTTCACACCAAGAACTTGTTTTTGAAAACATGACCTTGACTTTAGATATGATATAGCACTAAATTCATGACACATTTTAATGATTAAGAAAAAGGCTTGCAATATTTTCGAGGGTTAGAAAATTCCTTAATTGTTGTAACTTAAATAAAAAGTTTAATTTCTTACATTGGTTACAATTGGCAATGGACATATAGATTCTGAACAGTTGTTTGGACTGTAGACACATTGATCCCTGCACCATCTACAATTCATAGCAGGATAACCAAGTTCCTGTTTCTTACAGAAGGTACAGTCCCCAAGAGCTAGATCAGGACAGCTGTACAAAAGCACTGAAATAGAAACTAACATGCTTAAAACAGAGCTTAAGATTCAGACATATGCAAAAATGGTAAAGCATGGTATATTCTTTTGTCAGATTTAAAGTGTAGATTGTACGTTTGAAAAGTCGTACTAGAGGTTCTGTGAGCAATAAGCTCACTAAATGATACCCCCGCCTCCCATATGAATATAATGCCAGTGTCCGTATTTTGCTGTGGGAAACACAAACTATGTGTCTGATCAAAAAGTAATATAGTAGGAGCACAATGGAAAAATGTAATCAAGACTCTGTGAAAGTTTCATCAAATTTCAGTCTGTGGTATGAGACGAGTTGCGGATAAGAGATGGATACCTAAAAGCGAACAGAAAGACGGACGGACGTACAGCTAGACGGACGGACGGATATACCGATTACTATATACCCTCCAGCTTTTCAAATGGGGGGTTTAATAAACATTTTAAAGTTCAAGTTAGAAGAAAGAAAACAAGATGTTAGTAAAGGAACGAATGCTTGTTACATTTTTGCGAATAAACCTCTACAATGAATCCCATCAATGAATTTAGTATGAACAGAAGCAAGGAAATACAGGAAGTTGACATCGGATTTAAACAAAAATACTTAAGCATAAAATTTCATAATATTGCAAGCATCTGTGATGAATTGTTGACAAGAATTGGTAACGCAGTTGGGGCTTTATCTGTGAAACCGGCGTACGCCGAATGCGCCGATCGACTTTAGGTAACCCGGCTTCAAACTACATTTTACTTAGGAAGGTTTGCTTGCGTTCCTCAACCTCACAGATATTTTGTGTTCTGTAAACAAAACAGCATTATGCTATGTACGCCGAATTGTGGTGGTCATATGACCTACGTAAAACTGGAAAATAAAGTAAACAAACAAAACTAGAGGTAATGTGAGCAATGAGCTCACTAAATGTTACCACTCGCCTCCCATATGAAAATAATGGCAGTGTCCATGTTTTGCTCTGGAAAATCAAAAATATATGTCAGATCAAAAAGTAAAATAGGAGGTGCACAATGGCAATATGTAATTATGTTATTAAGAATCTGTGAAAGTTTCATTAAATTTCATTCAGTGGTATGAGAGGAGTTGCGGATAAGAGATGGGTACCCCAAAGCGTAACAGACGGACGGACGGAAATACCGATTACTATATACCCTCCCACTTTTCAAGCGGGGGGTATAATTATAATTTTGCTAAAGATAATCAATAAATTAGTATCTTACGATATCTACATTGTGTCTTAACGAAAAAGTTAAATACCGTTTTTTTTTTAACTCGACATTCCATTAAAAAAAGATCATCGCTCTCATATTTTTTTTCCAGAAATGACTGATTTTTTAGTATAGGAATGGAGACGTGTTCAAAACATTTGTAAAACAAAAACACTTTAATAGAGCATGTCATTTGGTAAAATGTTTCTGCATTTTCACAGTTGCGTTATCTTCCCGCCATATTTCTAGGACCGTTGACCTCCTCGCCGGTCATTTTAGGCTGATGGGATCGGCATGCTCCGGCGATCCTTTCCCGGTCAAATGACGTTACAAGCCGGGTTACCAAAGGTCAAGGGGCGCATTCGGAGTACGCCGGTATAGCAACTTTAAAGTCATACAAGTCATACATGTACCACCGGGCTAAAAATATGGCGGGAAGACAAAGGAAGGACTTCATTTGTCATACCAGCAGCCATATGCGCCGTTCTTGTCGGTATGAAATGACCGGGGTGGAATCAAATTTACCAGTCTTTGAATTATGGCGGGAGGGTAACTCGTTTTACCAATTACACATGTACATGTTCTTTAATTCTTTGCATATCTTAAATAGGTCATGGAAACTATGTTCTGTGATGTCGGAATAAATACATGTTAAGTGAGGAACCAACGTGACTGACAAATAGACCAATCAGCTCAATGAGTTTCATTATGGGTTATTACAAAAAATACTACGTTTGTTTCGAATAGGCCAATTTTCTAAATCGGTCTCAGAAAGAAATGATGCATTTTTCCAAGCATTTTACACACTTTATACAATATACAATAATATATACTAATTTCATGCACCCATTTACTTGCATATGATTTACAATGATGAAAATTAGAATTTTCTCCACTCCATTGTATAAGTCCATTTGTTGACAGCTTTTCCCGTGCTTTACTGTGAGTGAAAAGTCAATTTCACGTGTCTATTCTTTGGTCAAAAAACACTCAACTCTGAAATGTGCCCACGTATTGTCCATGTTTACAACGTATACAAGCTACTCAATACACTTCCTATGATCAATGTACATGCAAATTAATATATAGGTAAATAAAAAAACGTGTTACTTAATTGTTTCTTTTTTTTTAAATGCATTAACTTTTAATCTCTAGTAACAAATAACTGAGGAACAACTAATTTAACCAGTTACAGTTAATGTAAACATAGGAAATCTTAAGTAGTACCTTGTTTTCGTATTTTTTACAAACGCGTTTTTAAAAAAATTACTTGACTTTCCTGCAGTCATTTAAAATCGAGTCCCAAATTCCCCTTACACACGTGTTTGAGGCAAAGATGAACATGTAGTTGATCATCATGCTTGTCGGCTCATTGACTGGATTGGACTATTGTTTGCTATGAGCAACTCTGTGCGCAATGGAAACAATATCCATTCAAGGTAGTTTACTCGACCTGTTGAATAAATCTCCCTTCAAATATTTAAAATCCGTACTTATTTTCTATAAAATGAATTTTTAATGACGTCCTTGATTTTTTTTTGGATAATCAAATTTCGAATAATTCAAATTATTGTTGTCAACAATTTAATTATTAAGTAATTATTATATCTTAATAAATTGATTATAGATTAGTTTAATTATTTTTGTTTTACTTTATTTGCGACGCAGTCCTTTTACATCATTTGGCTAGCACACTTTAGCGTACCACCATCTGTGAGAAATTAAGTCAGCACGCAGATGAAAAGGAAAGTTGACATCAGATTTGAACAAAAATGATTCCTACCATAAGGCATATCTAAAGAACGAAGTGTGTTCCAGCATTTGTTATGAATTTCTGCTGTAAAACCTCCGACAAAAATTTAGAAGGGGCTAAAGAAAGGAAGTTATTATCTGTTTTGAACAAAAAATGAGTCCTCTCATAAGCGTACCTAACTAAAAGGTCTGCAAAATGTTCAAGCATCTTCCATGAGAAACTCTAAATTTCTGGGACAACTGCGACAACCATTTGTTAAAAACAGATAGTTAGACATACAGAACGACACACAAGGGAACATGTAAAACAATTTATATGTTCATGCATCGGAACGAGGTGTGCAAAACAATTTTTTGACGAACAATTCATGTTAGCTTACATTAATTGTCAAAGGGTTTATTTCACGGATCAAGATGTAAAGTACATGTACCAATGTCCATACTATAGTCAGTGTTTTAAATCTCATCCTTGTTAAACGTTTTAAAATACAGATATAACGAACAGTGGTCCATCTCAAAAAATCTATTAACAATACAAATCTGTGAAGAAGGTATAAATCAAGGACTCCTGGACGGACAGAATACATTTTTAGATTCTTCAATCATACCTGTTAAATTTTTCGTCTCAATGTTAAATCCATGCTCTGTCCACAGAACTTCCATGCTTGATTTATAGAAACCTTTGGGTAATGATTCTTTGATCTGAAATGGCAAAGTGAGTTTAAAGAAAGATTATCAAAAACATTTTTTTTATTACTTTTCAAAAAAAAATGTCTAGTAAATATATTTACAAAGGATGTTTACTTTTGCTTGGCATCTGATATATCTCTTGGTTTTCTTTTTCAAATGAATCTGCGTTCGTGTTTACTTCGAATATGTGCTTTATTTAAAAGAATTTTAGAGCTCAATCAATGATCATTATCTATCCTTTTCAATTATGATAATACCTTGCAACAAAACCAACCTAACAAGCGACATTCTCCATCTTAAATGGACTTTCTATATAAAACCTACCTTGCTAATATTGAACATTAACCGAGTACTTGATGTTCTTCTACCCTTTACATCCAGTATTTTTGATGGTAACTTTATTTTTCCTCTATACGTGTCCTGCGAATATATAGATGTACATGTAAAGGTGAGGAAGCACAGGACAGTATTATACCTAGTAAAAGGAAATATCTTAAATGAAGTTATGAATTTAACATTCTGGAATGTACCAAAATATATACAAATATCTGCAAGGAATTGTCTCGTATTTTCAAAATACTCAGGAAATAACGCCCTTAGTAGCTAGTTATAAATAGATTGCCCCCTTCCCCCAATAAAAAGAAATGATTTCATTTGATACTTGTATTAAAAGCTTTTGAATTACAGTTTGGATCAATGATTAATTCAAAACAGGACATTCAAGCTACACACTGTACTGTGTGAAAAATATCAGTTTTGATCTCAGATACACAACAGTTTTAATAAACACATTTGTGTTCATATAATGTCAGTGCTCACTGGTTCTGGGAAATTCCTTCCATGAATGACGATTGTTTTAAATTGATCCTGTTCTATCAATAAGGCACCGGTCTTTATATTATCAACCATTGGGCAATAATTCTTCTCTTGTCTACTTTCACTAGCCTTCAGGTTATTGGATATATCAAAAATAGGTATAACTTTAATAAGATTACATTAATTTTATCACGAGGAGAGATTCTTAGTAAAGTTTAGATAACAGATAAACAGAAACATGCTACATGTAGAAAGATTGATTAATATTTGTCTTGACTTAAAAACATGTAAAAATACTGGATGATACGGAACTCAAAAAGAAAAAAGAGAGAAGAAATTCGTCAGAAACAATATATTTTATTGAACAAAATGATCACAAAGCCATTTTTCAGACACTTTAAGAAACAAGCTGCTTAAACGTCAAATCTCAATTAAGTAGGATTGTAGTTCTTACAGGACTGACAGTAACGAATGAAACTGAAAATTAACTTATCTTCTTGCAACATTAAAAGTACTGTATACATGTACCATCGAAAGAATAACATATGCAAAACATATGCAAAATCGTACGTGTACGAAATATCTCAAATTTAACGCTGCTTGAGTTTATCCTGTAAATACATGTACATATCTATGTGTAGGGCGAAATATAGTATATGGCGTTAAGTTTATGCTGTTGCAGTTTCATTTAATTCAGGTAGGATTCTTCTCACATTTCTTGTATTTAAAAAGTAATGACATTTTAACAGAATCAAGAGGACAATATCACTTAGTGATGGTATCAGTGAGATTAAATTTGACTGTTTAATATTAGAGGTAAGGTCAGGTCAAGGTCATTACCTTTTTCCTGGACATTAAGAATAGAAAATTGCTGTTTCTAATCATGCGATCCCTACTTGTAATTCAAATGATCTAATGTTTTTCCTTTTTGCATAAAAGATACAACCATATAGGGCATATAAGATGATATTACTAAATTGATAAAATGGATATTTGCTAACCCGAATTTCCTCTACTTTTCCTAAATTTTTAGGATTTATTAGCTATTTTTATATGCTCCCTATATTTAACTTTTTCTAGTTTTAACATATAGTAAAGTTGTCACATAATGGTACAAAATGATACAAAAACTAAAAGATTGAATCGTTTACTAAGAGAGAAATAACATTTTTTACGGATTTTTGGCTCAAATCTGTACTTAAATTTGAAGCATTTAAAAGCCAGCAGAGTTCTAGTATGTTTGAAAAATCTTATTTATTTGATATATTTTGAAACTTTCGTCCCTTATCATTAATTTAACTTAGATATGAAAATTTCGTCTAGTCTTTAATTGCATAAAAATTATAGCTAAATTCAATGTTCTCTAATAATTTTAAGAGGCAGAAAAAAAAATATTTTCATACGTCACAATTCCGTCAAAAATATAGTCCCTGCTAGTTTTCAAACGCAGTTTACCATTCTATTTAAAGTTGTATAATTGTGTTGGGGAAAGAAAAATATGGTCTTTTAAATCTCTTACATTAAATATATAAGATTTATCAACAAATATACTTTGAATATTCCATCTAGTCAGAAACCAGAGAAGAATCCTTTACCTTAAGTGTTTCTTATGCGTCCGAATTTATTCGGGGCGTATATTGTTTTTGTCCTGTCTTTCTGTTAGTCTGTTTGTTTGTTTATCTGTTTGTCTGTATGTTCGTCTGTTTATCTGTTTGTCTGTCTGTTTTCAACCTTAACCTTTGCCATAACTTTTGAACCGTGAGAGATAGAAACTTCATACTCGGTATGCCTACTCTACTAAGTAAGGATTTTCAATTGATACCAAGGTCAATGACCTCGTGACCTTGACTGTGACCTACATGCAAAAAATAGCTTTTCGAACTTTCACCATAACTTTTGAACCATAGGAGATAGCGACTTCATATTTGGTATGCATACTCCACTTATTAAGTTCTTCCAAAAGCCAACAAGGTCATTGACCTTCTGAACTTGACTGTAACCTTTTTGCTAAAATAGCTTTTTTGAACTTTCGCCATGACATATGAACCAAAGGAGATATAGACTCTATATTTGGTATGCATACTCCACTTATACAGCACGATCAAATGACACCAAGATCAATGATCCTGTGACTTTGACTGTGACCATTTTGCTTAAAAAATTGCTTTTTGGAACTTTGATGCCGAAAGTGTTTCACAATAACATCTTGTTTTATTATAATAACGGATGGGTTTTAATAACTTTCTTTGTATTTAGATACCACCTAGAGACGCATTGTTGATCCTAATGACAATTTGAATACTGACAGTATCGAGTGAAATTTTCTGGTTTTGTTAGAGTACGTTTTGGCGATCCAAACAATACCACATATGTTACAAACAAGCTTTCTTGTCACAACGATCAAGTCGTCTGCAGTAAAGTCGAGGATTATGGACTGATCCTTACCTCGCTTCGGAAATTGAATATCAGTCATTCTAATTAGAAGGTATAAACAGTGGTCCCGTTTTGCAGTAGGTGTTGGAAAGAAAAAAAAGGACAGAACAGTAGCTTTCTGAAAAAATAGTTTCACAGGCCGGAGAGCTACAGTGCCACTCATAATAAAAACTATATAAATGTATTTATTGAGCACAAAATGTTCAGGTCAATAGCGAAAAGATCTTTTTATTCTTTTTCAGAATATTAACAACAATTATAAGGAATATTTTGTTTTTGAAACAGTGAAAGGATATGCTAGGAACACGCGGTTAATAATACATGTGTTTTTGAGATGACATTTTAAAAACATGGAGAAATAAATCGGGAAACAGTGCATTTTTGTGCAATAAAAATACAGTTTTTTTAATAGGTGGCACTGTAGCTCTCCGGTCTGTCAATATATTTTTTCGGAGAGCTACTGTTCTGCAGCTAGTTAAAAAAATGTAAAAGGAAAGTAGACATGAATGTTGATAAATATATGGGAGGCATATGTCTTTCGGGATCCAAAATATTCAATTTATTTAATTGTAATGCATAAACTTTAAGATAGTTTGTTTCAAAATTTAGAGCAAAGCCGAATGACGAGAAATCACATCTTTTACTTTATCTAAAATGATATTTACTCCAATTTATGGAATAAAGGTACTTGCATTTTGACTTCTGACCCTCTCCCATGAATACTGATCCGTGTTAATCTGACACTTGTTTTCTGTGATACACCAGACACACCAATAAACGTTTTTAACACACGTAGTACAACTGGGGAAAATGAAGTCAAAGTCATGGTCCTTAATGATTTTTTTGCTTAAAATGAACAATACTTGCCTTTTTTTTTTTTTTACAAGATTTTAACTATTATTTTCAAATGATGAATTTCCGTGTCTTTCACTTTACCTTGTCAAACTACTGCAGTTGAAAATAAGATATGGTATGAAGGCAATCACTTGTTCTGTCTCAACAGATAAAATACCCAAACTTATGTTGATATATCCTACAGAAAAGAAATGTTAAAATATTCTCTGTCTTAAACTAAAATAAAATCGTTATTTGTCTTTAACAATAAGACTGTACAAAAAATGTGCAAATGTGTTATTTTATAAGAAGGTTATATGTAACCTGTTAGCTTTCTTTCTGTCGCAATAACGCTGATCATATTGTTAAAATCTTTAAGGCGATTAAGAAAAAATTAAAACGCTGCAATTTGAATGTAATTGTATAACCGATCATTCTAAAACAAAATTAATTTTTGAACGAGATTTTTCTACAGAAATTTGATCAACATCTGTATTAGTGACAGTTAAAAAATCTTCTCCTATAAATCATAAGTGTTACATCTAGCAAACTTAATTAAACACTCCTATTCATTAAAAGTACTCTTTTATAGTATGAATGATATATATGCTGTTATTAGTGTACAATATTGCTTAGTACATATAGTTTAATTATCTTCTTACCCAGGCTGCTGTTAAAGTTGAGTCTAAGATTTTCAACATTAGGGTTCCTACACTCAGTACCAAAACTCCATTGAACAGCAAAGGAAAATATCTGAACTCCGTTAGGAAAGCTATACACACAGTTGTAGGAGGTGTTGTCATCTCGAGGCAGATCTTTGATTGTTAGATTCACCTAATGAACAAAATAAGTAAAACAAACTTAATGGAGAAAATCTAATAAATTGAGCCTACTTTTTTTGGTCAGCTATCAATTGTTGTTTCTTTCATTAACTGGTAATTAAATATTATAGTAAAAAAGAGATAATTTTGCAAAAGTATGTATAAACACCTATATAGCTACCTGCCCGATTCCTTTACAAATGAATCAGCAACAATTAGAATTTTATCAAATTCGAAAAAGAGAATAATCTCATAAGGTCTTTTATCCAACTTTGTAATAGAATTTGTTATTGATAAAAACCAGGAAAAAAAACAAGCCATTCTTACAAAAATATGACATCTTGTTGCCACGTGCGTATGTTGTAAAGAAACTCTTAAGAATATATCTCTACGTAATTGATAACCAAGGGAATAGATTACAAATTAAAAAGCTGAAATATGCTAAAAAATTCTTAGTTTTCACTACTCATGGGTAATACATCTTCACACTCGATCAACAACTTAAAGAAAAATTGAAAATATTTGACATTAAGAAAAAAAGTAAAAGCAATATTAATCTATAATAGATAACTTTTATGGTTGCAATGGTCACACAGTGTAAACAGCAGAATCGGTTACTAAGATTGGATAAATGCTACTGTAAGTCTTGAACAAAAACATGAAAATTCAAGATTTGATCCTTAGGACCCCGCAACACCAACGACACAAGAAAAAATTGGGAATAATTGCTTCCTTGCGAAGTTACCATGGAAACAACCTACCGTTGGTTAAAAGTGATGTATTTTTGCTGTTTTAGGAATTACTAGCAACTTGCCATTTAATCAAGAAATATGTTATATGTACCTTGATTTTGCAAACTTTATAATAATATTTAACCCTCTATAACAGCTTGCATCCAGTTCCGGTTTGGATGAAAGTCAAAATTAAAAGTCAGGTTAATTGTCTATAATTATCAATCATAAAAGCTTTGGGAAACTTCTTGTAAGGGAAAATACCCATGAAAACAAAATATTGTTCATATTTTTAAGCATTTTTCTAATGATTTCCATGCAACGCTGTATTAAAAGATTTTAATTTTTTTTTTTTTTTAAATGGGAACATTAGGACCACATAGACTCTTTTAAAAATGTATCTTCAATTTCTAGAAATGTGCTTTTCTAAAAGATAGGATCGCAATTTAAACATGCACAATTTAAATTTGAAGGCTCTCCAGTATCTATGGTATAAAACTCTGGCAAACATTGCCAACCAATACGAAATATCATAATCTGTCCTTGGTCTATGTTGCAAGTTTTTTTTCACTGTTACAATAGTTTGGTCACATTTCATCATATTATTATTAAGTGTGTATGGCTTTATGGAATTAATGAATATTTTTGATTACTTTTGAATAATTTTTAACTAAAGTATCGTATGTAAAAGTTAATTAAAAAACATATATTGTTCATGCATTTAAAACATAACGCCTTCAAATATTTAAAACAGCTATTACCAATCGTTTGCTTTTCCGCAAATGTTAATTATGGGGCTGTAAACATGTCAAAAATGCAGTTTTTCATGCTTCTCGACATGCTGCTTTGGTAATCATTACACATAGCAAGTAATTTTTGTCTAATTTTAGCTTAGAGTATCAAAGACGTTTTTCTTTGAGACTTTGGAGAAACTCTGAGACTATGCGTGCCACAACTCTCATATGAATTTGAAAGACATTACAGAAAATAACTTTTTTTTATATTTAACTGTGTGTCTAAATTAAAAAAATATATGTATACTTGACAAAGTAATTTTTTTGTCAAGTATATTTTTTAAATTGAGACACACATTAAGATTGAATAAACAAACAAAAAAAAAACAAAAACACTGGTGTCGGTGCGCTTTTTTCCACTTCGGAACATTTAATTTGACCTTTCTGCACTATAAATACGTCTTTATGTAACACATCAATCATTTTCCTAAGTTTTTTTCTTTAATATTTTTTAAATGAATAATTGGATCAAACACAGTCTTTTTTTTATCTTAATAGTCACAAAAAAATTGTGAAAACAAAACAATATCGAATTACTTCGCAAGAGTCTATTACTAGTACGTAACCGTTATGATCTCAAAAATAATATTTTTTCTGGTATTAAAAAAATAAAAAGCGAAGAAATCATTCAAAAGTAAATACATTTTTTCTCAGTTTTAGCAGAGTGGTTAGAATTATCTTATTTATTCAGAAAAGGAAATAATACGTTTGGGTCTGTAATTTTAATTTTTAAATATTACGTAAAAAAGATGCTAATTTTAATCATCAATAGTGTTACTCTTTGAATGACTCTCACGATAGGTTTGATATAATTACCAATATGTTGATAGAATTCGGGAAAGTTCATTAAATATATATTTAATGATATAGGACAAGCATAGAACATTTCACTGTACAGAATTACTCTTTGTAAGCTGCATGTAAAAATAGGAATCCAAACTAAACAATACTGAATACATTGATAGAGGAAAGATTGATTTTTTTCTGATAAAAAAAACCTTCCTCTATAAGAGATATAATTACTCACTAAATGTATTGGAATGAAATTTAATCATGGGCTTTTAATTGAATATAGTTTAAGTAGCATTATAAAACCCAGGTTTATTTTAAGAAATAAAACAATATGTAGACTGTTTTAAATAGAGGTAAAGACAAAAATCTGCTGAAAAAAACTGAGGAGGAAACCTTGGTAAGAAATATTATGGTTTAATCAATAAACGCTGTCAAGCGACACACAACGATAAATGAAAAAAAAACCACCGAAAGTCTTATGGAATTCCCCCTTAAGGAGAAGAAGGTCTCCAGTAAGAGGCAACTTCATATTATTTGTGCAAAAGCATACAATTACAAAATACCTCTTATATTTAAGGAGAAAAAATTATAATGCTACAAAGACAAAAACAAATACAGTATAAAACACAATTTTGCTGTACACAACAAACTATAGAAGTCAGTTCTTACCGTGATGTTTTGGGTGACATGGAGCATTGGTGGGGAAACATTCAGGATTTCGGTACATCTCTTGTCTTCCTTTGGACTGTTCACCCATCGAATGTGTGAAGGGTTGTAGCAATCGCTTTTTAATAAGCATCTGCAAGAAAGAAATCTGTTAATACCAACAAAATTATATATGTATAAAAAAAATTCAATAGAAATTTGATGTTGAATATATAATCATTTATAAACAAGGTCGACAATTCATTTCAGATTTCATAAAAAATATCCGAAAATCACATAATTTTGTACAGACCTGTGGCTTAGGACACACCATCCGCAGTAAGGGTCATTACTTGACAGACAGTCTCTACATGTGGTGTACCGGGTACAATTCTGGACAGGAATCTTGGCCACCTGAAATTAGTTTACTGTTCTCTAATATATTTTCTATCAAAATTAAATCACTAAGAATATGATATGTGTACATAAAGTACTTTTATTTTAAAATATATTTTGTTTAAATGGGATTTGAATGCACACATAAACAGCATAACTTTCGCGAAAAAATTCATACGGTTTTTATTTTATTTAATTTTTATGATGACTTTATTCCTATGCAGATTGAAAACTGTTTCAATAATTTGTTTACTAGGCTTTCATTTCCCCCTGTTAGTCCCAAAAAGTACACCATTTCTTTTTTTTTCTCTTTTTATTCTTCTAAATCTAATTTAATAACAGCATGATTACATTCAATCAGCAATCTTTTCTTACTTTTCTGTCACTCATGACATAAAGAAACATCTGAGAATTGTCAAACACCATATCCTGCTTTAAAGCATGACCCTCGTCCACTACAATGGCGGAATCAAACAACTCTGCCTTGCTGAAGGTTTTTAGAAACATCTACAAAAAGAGGTAGCCTGACGCAATGATCTCGGATGTTTGAGTAAAAAGTAATGCATTCGTTTTCTGGATCCTTTCGTTGTGTGAGGATTTTTCAACGGGCATGTTTTTGTCTATATTTTTTTAAACAAATCATTCTGAAAAATATGTACAATCTTTCGGTTTACTTAACAAATGTGTTTTACCTTTTTAATATGCCCATTTGAGGTACCAAGAAAAACTACAGTATGCTCTCCTGTAATAGTGACAGCCAAAGATTCCGGGTTGTCATCTGTTGCTAGAAACTGGATGACCGGGGCAGAAACAACTGCAGTTTTCCCATCAATTATCAAATTCAGAGTACTTGAGCATAGCAACTCATCATCAGTAAATGAAGACTAAAATTTAAAACAAAAACAAAAATAAAAGACATTACAGAGTCTGTTATATTTGTTTCATATATATGGTTTACTGACTATAGACGATGAAATCTAAAAAACAATTACAATTATTTAGCGGCTATAATAATGTACATGTTTCTTATTCCAGGTTTCATAACTTGCAAAATATAGTATTTTGAACTTGTCAAGTATTTCATTGCTTTTACGAAGAATTATCACCTATGACAATATCTGTATGGAAGGTTTATTTAATAGCCATTTCTGAAGTGAAATACTATATATAGTATCTGCGAATGTTTTGGCAACTGAAACTCATGTATATTTAATTCTAAATATTTAGTTTTTACAAATTAAAATTCAAAGCAAATTGACTGAACAGAAATTGCTCCAAGTTACCCTTGTACATATGAATGCAGCGTCGATGAGTAAATTCAAAACTTAGGTGTTTTATAAGCCAAATTGGGTTACATGTATAACTACATGATAATGTATGAAGAGAAAATCGACTCCCATCCCCTTCCCCAAATAAACTGGATCTTCCACCTCCCTTTGTTTATTTGTTTGTTTGTATGCAGGAACATCTGAAGGATGCCTTGACGACTCCATGAATCATGCATTCAACGTTTTCATTTTATCCACATTTTGAATATATTCAAATCTTTTTTGTCACCGCACCTGAATCAGTCTTTCCTTGCTTTACAACAGGACAATATAATTTTTCCTTAGATATGAAGCAAGTTATAATTTCTATTAGAGTTAACTTTTTATATTGTATTGGAACTTCGGTTGAAACTCTCTGTTTGGTCAAAGTTACTTTTTAAGTTAAAAGTGTACCGGTATATCTTGTATTTTATATTCTGACGAATAATGCATGTTGAACAAACAATAAGATAGTGGAACATAACTTGAGTACAAAGAAAATTTAATAAAAATACTGCACCCAACCACATGCTTGATTTTAAATTTCTTAATAATCCACACTTATTTCATAAACAGATATAATATATGGCCATAGGAACCGAGAGACCCCCCCCCCCCCCTTTTTTTTTTCAAATTGAATTAAATTCTAAATTAATATTTAAGCATTTTTCCCATACTGCACATGGATTTAATAAAAAACACGCATTTTCGAAACAATTTTAATGACAAAAATATATATTTTTATCAACTATGTCTAAAGATCACAAAAAATATGGACAGTTGAAAAGGAAAAACTTCAGACGTACAGTGTTTCAACATATATTATAAAAATGTTGTTAATTAAATGATGGTCACCCCCCACCCCCCATAAAAAAGAAAAAAAATATTGATATTTAAAATAATATAGAAACGTAGCTATTACATATGCTTGTGCTCCCTCAATTAAAAAAAGTTTCTTGGCTGGCCAGGGATTTCTTTTTATTTCTTTTTTTCTTTGTTGGACGTGCCCTCAGACTGAAAATGTTTGGTGGGGTCCCCCCAAACTGAAACTGCTTAGGAAAGCGCCTTATTAAGGAATGTAGTCGACAGGATTTTTTTTGGAAGGCGCCGACTTTAAAAGTCGATAATAATCGTTTTTGGAATGTGTGTTTACTAATAACAATAATAAAAAAATCGGTGACTAAGAAAAAACACATGTCCATTTCTAATATTGATAATTTCCGCCTCTTCAACAATATCTTGTTCGCTTCTTCAGAAAAATGTTAGAAGATGCAATGAAAAGTAGCTCAAGGTAATGTGATTGATTGATTATTGTTTTTTTTTTACGCCGAATCGTCACTATTTCAGCCATATTTCGATGGAAAGGTAATGTGAGTGAACATCCCCATCTAATACATCACCCAGGAAGCACTGTCTTCCATATGAATGCTGGTTCTTTTCTTTGAAGTTATATTTTGAATATAAAAAAGAATCCATCTCTCTCTCCCTCCCCCTCTCTCTCTCCCTCTCACCAAAACACGCTTTTAATACAATTTACTATATATAAAGCATTTCACCTATCATTAACCTGTTGACTTTGTACGAATGTGAGTTTAATTTTTTCAAGCTGTTAAAAGTTACCTTTCCCCTAAATGAATACAGGGCACACTACGAGTAGTATGTATTCGTTTAATCACTGACGCATGAAAAACGTGTTTCCTAACCTGTATATTTTTTCCTCTATTTTTTCGCTTTTAATAACATTGTAAGTGATTACCAAAAATTCGACAGGAGGAATTTTCAATTACAAAGTGTTTAAAACACTATCCATTCTATTTTACACATATACCTATTTTTTCCGATTTTAAATTTTATATTGGTGCAATCACTGGTCCCGAGAAAACTATCGATATACGGGAAGTTTGGGCGAGTTACGTTCTTTCGTAAGATGTCGGTGTTTCTCTAATAAAACAGTTATGGAATTGTTCGAGGGGAATAGCAAATTTATGGTTCCCCGAGGGAGGAAACTGTTTCCCGAGTCGGCGAATGGTACGAGGGAAATAGCAAATCTATAGTTCCCTTCGACAGGAAAATATTTCCCTCGGCGGCTTCGGGTAATAGTTTCCTCCCTCGGGGAACCATAAATTTGCCATTTCCAACGTACCTTTCCCTAGCTGCACGTATAATACAATCAATCAATCAATCTATTAAAAGTCTAAAGTACCGGTAACTGAAGATACCATGTCTTTGAAAAAAAAGCAAAGTACAATGCATTTGTTGCCATGATCCTTTAAAATACTTTGATATCAATTACTGAAACCAGGCAACTTAGATTCGTAAAACCAATTTGTAGTTTTAGGTTTAGATTTACATCTCGCTTTGCAACGAGAAACAAGGGAGTAGATAAGTATCTTTTACAATAAAAACAGGGCTAGTGTCTCTAATGCATATTCATTTGGTACATATCAAAAATTTACAATAACAAAATTAAAAGGGCACTTTAAAAATTGGGTTTTAATCGCGTTGAAAAAAAGAATCAATCAACAAATGAGAAGAAATATTACCACAACTTCTGATAAAAACTATTTCTATGGTTCTTACCGGATCTACTCTTGTGCATTTTAATCCACTTTTGTACTTCAATTTGGCTGCATACTCTGTGCTTCCGTTAAGACACGTCTTTATATTGGTAAGAACTGTCTTTGTCACTGCTGGCATACTAAACAGACATAAAGCTGTACTTTTGTATACTCCATGCCTAAAAATTCCGATTATTACATCATCTTCTGACGTCATGTAATAAAACCGTTTCTGCAGGTTTTTCAATAGTATCAGACCAGGTTTAAATATCTTCGCAGCCTTCAGAATGTTGAAAGTCTTGTTATTTGATCTGCAAGTTAATGGTATTTCCAGAAAAGTTTTTAATAGGTCATCCCTTCTACACATATGGACAATTTTAGAGTGGTGTGTTGTATCATCTTGATTTTGTTCGTTGAATAAGATATAGCTATAAATTCCTGAAGCAAATCCATTAACATATAAGATTAAACCTGGTTTCACATATTTGGTTCCCATTTCATATTCAATTTTTCCACGAAGTGAAAAATTTAAATGTCGAGTGCTAACAAGGGGATGAGATCGTCTAAGATTAAATTCTAAGGAATTTTGGGCCTTATCAAACCTGGTGAATTCTGTTGCTACATAAATCATTGGTTCCATTCTTTTAGTGTCACGATTCTGACCTTGAGCAATAAATGCAATGGTGTTCACATCGACTTCATTAGATGCCACGGCGGTATTTCCAATATATAAAACTTCGGTGATATTCTTCACATTCCTTATTTCACATTTACCTTGGAATAGACTTCCACAGATCACAAGCCTAGCGGAATGAAGCAACAAGACTTTATTCTGGTTGTCCATCGATGACAATTCAGACAACGACGAACAAGTCATCAAATTCATTCCACATTTGCTCGAGTCATTATGGGGACCGGTGATTGACTGAATTACTAAGTTTAAATCAAGATCGAATTGATAAATAATGTTTGTGGCTCCAACGAACAAGCTGTCATTGCTCAGAACCATGTGACTTAGACTTTCTCTGTCATTAGCTGTGAACAGTTGAATAATATTAATGGAGGTGGAGCCACTCCATATTACACAAAAGAAGAACCACTGGATCATTCTCCACGTTTATTTAGCTTGTCACATCTGTAATCAAAGTGAAAAAGAAACATCTGATTAATATGTAAAAGCAATATTAATCAATAATTGTTTTATAATTTTTATGACTCATTGTTCAAAAGACACAGGGTCATTAATTAAGCAGTTCATGACAATTAACTCCTTTAGTACACTGGCTGAACAAAATGAGAGAAGTGGGAAGAAATAAACTTATCCAGTTTTCTTCAAACCTTTGAATATTTAAAAATCATTTCATTTGTTTTGTTTGAAGAAAAATTAAGACACACGGAAGCGATTATGAAGAAAAGGGGAGGGAGATTATAAAGAAAAACATTGGCAGCTTTATTTACCTAAAAAACTTTGACAAGCCACTCACAATGAAAAAAGGGAATGTTCCAAATTCCAAATTTTACTCATTCATCTTTAAGCGGAATACTTTTTTCTTGGTTTTATTATTATTTTTGCTTGTAAGATTTTAAAAATACTTATCTTCATTATGTTTCCTACTTATATTTTGCCCTTCCCCCCATCCCTATGAAAAATTTTACATCTCTGCATTTCAAAATAAAATGACTGAATATGATTTCACCACATCATCCGCTTTTTGAAAAAAAACCCAAAGAGTATGTTAACTTTAACATTTTATTATGGACTTATTTGTATGAGTTTAAGTACCGTAAAAGCGAAAGTGTTAGCGATGATTTGATTTTGGAATTTCCAGTGATGGTGCTGAGATCGATAAATTTAACATTCACATTAATTGAATTTTAGTTGTAGTACATGTTGTAGTTTCTTTAGTGAGTATTTTAAAATCGCTATAATTACTTATTGCTAAAAATAAAAATACCGAATTTTTAATGCAGATCGTTTAATTTGCGCTTCTCTAATTTCCCTATCCTAATAACTGTACATTTTTTATTCTTGTGTATATCTTAGTTTTTTTAATTCGCTATATTAGCAGTTTACAAAAAAGAAGTCATGACGTCTGGGAAAGAATTCCAGCCGATTTTACCGAATGTTTTCGCTAAATTAGTTTATGGAGACGTCATAAATGAGGTTTCTTTGCTTTTAGAGTGTTTCCACAAAGTTCAGGCACGTAGCAACATAGGGACCATGGGGGACATTTTTTTTCATAAATAGCTTTTACTACTGAAATGTTCATTGAAGACCCCCCCCCCCAATTTGTGACTAAAGTAAAGTAATATGAGGGCAATGTAGTAATTGTATGAAGAAAATTTCATTTTTTTTTTCCAGGGCTCATTTCTCATTGTCTCAGTATTTTGATCGAAGTCTTACAAACTTACAAAATGAAGTTAAACTAAAATCGAAAAACTATATACATAATTAAGAGCTATTCTCTGTAGCCACTTAAAAACCGTTGCCACGCATGGTCAACGATTTTGATGAATCTTCACCCATTCCTAGTACTTGACACCAAAAACATATATCAAATAAATTTTAGTTGCTATGTGGATCGGTTGCTATTTTAACAGACGGAAAAAATTGAAAAAAAACAACTTTCAGCTACTTTTAATCTTTACTGAGCCTTAATAAAAGCTCGGAAAAGCAACAAACCATTCTAACAAATCTTGATATCTTGTTGCAACTTATACTTTAAGGAAACTGTTAAGAATTATATAATTATCTCTAAATAAGTGGTAACCAAGGACAAATTTTGAATACATTCAAAATGCTGAATTATGCTGAAAAACGCTCAGTATTCACAAATGGCAGAAGTTACATGCTCAAACTCAACCAACAACTTAAGAAAAACAATGAAAATGCTGGACCTTTAGTATGTAGGTATAAGCATTATGCATATAATTTTTATGGTAGCCATGGTAACACAGTTTAATTGGGTGAAATCAGTTACTAAGATTGGGTTAATGCTTTCTCTTGAGGAAAAAAATGAAATTCAAGATTGGCAAATATGCATCCTCAGGCCCTTGCAACAACAAAACCAAGAGAAAAACTGGGATGAATTGCTACTTTGCGGTGTTTCCATGGAAACAATGTACCAGGTTGTTAATGATGCATTCTGCTGATCATTTTACCCCATGTCGGTCTTCGTACTTTAACATGTCGTAAAAATCAAACAGATAACAATTTCAATAGAGTTTTTAAAGTTTTTTTTTATGATTTACATGTTTAACTATTTATATTTTTAACTAGAAAAATCTTTCTATGTTGTATTAATGACCAAGACGTGTGCAAAATTACGATATATACGACATAGCCTAAGAAAGTCGACGGTATTGACGGTATGGAAATCGAGAGGGAAGAAGAAGGCATCGCCCGTTTCAAAGCGACAGGAATGCCGAATGACTCTCCGTTAAAAGATCCAAAAGACAGAAATTTTAAAACATTAAAAATCGCCGATATCTCAATTAGCCCCCCCTACATGTACATTATCGAAAGCGGTTCCCAAGCATGCCAGCCAAGAGCGCCGAAGTGTGTTGAAGACTTCCATTGTTATATTATTAATTGATAAGTCGGTTTGAAAGTTTAGAATTTATTGTAAATCCAAAAATATAAATTTCACAAAAAACAATTTTAGAACAAATTTCGCAGATGGAACAAACTGAATTTAACAAAGAAGTATACAGTACCGACTGCACACAACCTGTCACCAGAGCGAACCCGCAAAGCAGACCCCTGGCTTGCTTTGCGGGTTCGCTCGATATCCGCTTCGGGATTGCTTTAAAAAATTTTGGGACCGCTTTTGTTGCGCCTTGGGTGTGCTCCGGGTTCGCTCTGCGTTCCCTTTCTGGGACCGCTTTACACACTGCTGTGTGAAGCGGACCCTGCTTTAATCTTGCCGCCAGTAGCCCAGGGAAACCACCATCCAACATCACACACCAGGACCAAATCTGGAACCCGCAGGGTAAGGGAAAGAGAGGACATCAAACAAACATTTATGAAATTTTATTTGTTAAATAACTTTTTGTTCATAAAAAGCTTTTCTTAGCAAAACTGCAATTATTATGTGAAAATATCACACTAATTTTGAATATTTGGTGAATAAAAACACGTACTTTGTTACCTAAATGCATTGATTTATTTTCATTAAATGCTGAAAAGAAATAGGGGTGTGAATATAAAAAATATCAAAAATTTGCTATGAAAAGGAGCCATAATGCCTAAAAAAAACTGTATATCAATTTTCCTAAAAAGTTTAATTGTAGAAATATGTTTTTCTCCTTTTTTTTCGAGCAATTTAACAGGGAAATATTTGCCTAAACTTTACATCGGTGAACAACATGTTTGGGTACAAGTTATCTATTGTAATTGGTAATTTTTTTGCTCATATTTTGCTTAAAAAATTAACTTTGCAATATTTTAAGTAAATTTCAGCCAAATTTAGTTTAAATTTATTGTATTTATATGTACATAAGATATTTTATGGTCTTATGACTTTTTTAATGAAATTTTATCATTCTCTATATTGGCCTATGTTCGAAGAGTTGAATTTCTCTTAGATGAACCCTAACATACACTTTTCGTGTCTTTGAATTATTCCTTGGATATTACACTTTCAGAAAAATATAAGAATGTGAAAAGTTTAATGCAGGTTTTTTTTTTCGGGTATCAGAAGAATACATCCTTAAAAGTGAATTTTCTTGGATGCATTAAGAATTAACTTGCTTTTAAATCTAGTACAATATATTAAATGAATCACCTTGAAAAGTACCCATCTTGTAGAAGATAAATTGAATATCATATAAATTATATTATTATCACTAAATATCATGGAATAAACCTTCTTAACTATTGCCAACCCAGATGAAATATCATCGTGTTTTCTTGGTAAATGTTTTAAGGCTCTTTTCTCTATTATTTGGTCACGTTTCATCCTATTATTGCTTTTTATATTTACGTATGCCTTTATAAAATTCAAGTTAAATACTTTGTTACAATGATAATATATGAACTAGTTAATTTTCAAAACATGTTTATCATGCATTTAAAACATCAGGCATTCAGCTTTAGGAAACAACCATTGCCAATTGTTTGCTTTGCAGCAAATGTTGACTATGGGGCTCTAAACATGTTTAAAATGCCATTTTTCAAACTTAAAGACGTGTTGCACTATTAACTTGAACACTTAGCAACCATAGGCGTTGGAGGCAAATTGAAAGGGGAGGGGGGGGGGGGGCTAAATAACAATAATATGTATATTTGCCAGAAAAGTGGGGGTTAAGCCCACGCCCCCTTATCCGACGCCTGTTGCAATTAATTTCTGCCCGAAATTAGTGTAGGGTATCAAATACTTTTATCATAGAGAGGTTGAAGATTTTCTGAGACTATGCGTGCCACAGCTCCTATATAAAATTTTTAGTCATTACAGAGAATAGCTCTTAATTTTTTTTTCACTCTTACTATGGGTCTATCGGGAGTTTAAACGTTATTGTTACAAATTTTTATAACGGATTAAGTGACTCCACCGTGTTATATATAAATATTTAAAGGCATTTGGGGAAATGGCACATTGTATTTTTTTTTTAAGAATACTTACTATTTTGCTTTTGATGAAAGTCGGGTTTAAGCCAATACTTGTACTAGACAAAATCATATTTGAAGATCATGTTTTGAATTTTATTTTCGAATACCAGGAAAGTGTAACTTAAAAATACTAATATATATTTTCCTTAATTCCTATCCCTCAGCTAGTATGCATATGTATGCATTGCAATTGATTACGGGAAGTTGTTTTTTCTTTCAAAAACAAGTTCTCTTGCATAAAGTGCTTTTGCTAATGAAGAAGAGGAAATGATCACATTAAAATACAGTATATCATTTATGATCTTAAGAGAGCCGACTACGTCTTAATTTTGTTAAAACTACAGTAGAAAAAAAACTATTTGAAGCTACATGTTTATAATATGTAATTAATATATACTTCAGTGTATATTTTAACTTGAGAAATGTCTATTGTCTAGTTATTTTTTGAGAAATGTCTCACAATACAAGTACATTGTAAAAGTTAAAGGTATTTATGGAGCAGTTCTAGTTTTTGGGGACATTGACCTGGAAATTCTAATGCCCTGATTGATTTGATGAGATATAAAATGTAATTGACTTACTATAAAGGACGAATGTAGAAAAGATAATTTTTTAAAATTGCTCGATCAATCATTAAAAAATGAATATTCGGATCATATAATCATATTCCAATATCAACTCATCGAATGTAAATTCGAATATTTATTGACGTCCATAGTTTTCAATTAGACCAGGCACCAGCACTTTGTCTTTAGAAAAAACATACATCAGTTTATCATTGAAATATTTTATAAAAAAAACTTATAAAATTTCGCGGAAAGGGTATATTGTAAGTGCGATATCTATATTAAAACAGAGAAACTCTGCAGAAAAAAACACGTAGTTTTCAATAAACATGCAAATGTGTTGTGTTGTCGAGTGATTTTTTAAAACACACTTCACAGAGCATATAACTTTTTTGCACTTTTACATTACATTAGACATTTTCTTGAAATTGAAAATTGCATTGTTGTTGGGCATACATCTTTATGAATGTATTTCAGCCTCGACTACAATATTCAGAAAACACCAGGTAGCAAAATCCAAATAAATTCTAGGGGTAATGACAAAGCACGAGGGTATAAATAAATTGTAATTGTGCAGACAGGAAAATGCCTGAAAGGGTCTAAAGTGTTTTTAGATGCTTTCATCTATTAATTTTGCGTTGTCTCTGTACCTTATTATGGAAACCCGTTGATGCCAGTTCAGTGAGCTATAATTATATATATATTATTGCTTTTAATTGCAATAAATATTGCGTTTAAACACAAAATCTTGCGATTAATCGCAATAATCATTGCATTTGAATGCGAAGCGTTTTGCCCTTGATCGCCAAAGATTGCGTTTAACCGCAAAATTTTGCGTTTAAGCGCAATATAATAATTTGCGCTTAAGCGCAACAATATTTTTGCTTTTAAACACAATATTTTCTTATTTTAGCGCAATGATATTTTTGCGTTTAAGCGCAATAATATTTTTGCGTTGAAACGCAATACTTTTGCGATTAAACGCAATACTTTTTGCGTTTAATCGCAATAACATTGCGTTTAATTGTAATAATATTTCAATTAAACTCAATAGTATTGCGATCAAACTCAATAATCTTTTGCATTTAAACGCATTTTTTTTTTGTGATTAAACACAATGTTCATTGTGTTTAAATGCAATAATCTTTGTATTTAAAACCAATCATTTTTATTGATCTTTGAGGTATACAATGGACCCAAGCATCCTGATATTTTTTCTTGTGTTTCTTTCTTGTACAGTAACTTATTCAGAGAATTGTGTATTGTTTAGTTTCATAGAATCAGAATACGCATTTGTTGAATGCTTAAATCATTGGTGTGTTGGATTTAAAAAGAGGAAAAAGAAATTTAAGGAAGAAACATAGTTTTAGCATGTATAGATATCTATATTCCTGTTTAAGTTTTTGACAGTGGTTAAGAAATACAAAGTACATTTTCTATTTTTTTTTTTCTACTTTTAAACTTTAAAAATATGCAAACAATTTTTAAGGATTTTCGAAATAAAAAACTGAAAAGTAATAATAATTGAAAAACTATCACCCCGCGTTGATTGAAAAACTATCACCCACGTTGCGGTCACAAAGTTTTAACCAAGTGTATAAAGGAGTTAAGAAAACGACTGATGAAATGTTTAGACATGTATATGTGCGTATTATGTATATCTACAATCTTTCCTTGATCATCTACAGTAAACACGAGAACACTGGAACAGAGGAGATGGTATGAAATCAAAGTTAAATTCAAAGGAAAACAGAATCATCGATGTGTACTACCAAATTGATATGACTTTTAATGCCACCGAATCAGCTTTAATTAGCTGTAATACGCAATCAATTGATTAAAGGCTTCGTTGATAGTGTTGGTTTCTAACAGTTTAAGGGAAGTTGGTTGTAAGGACGCCATTGTTTATATACTACAATTATCAAAAAATACACCATTATGACACAGAAGCAAACGGTTCTTCTTCAAAGAAGCGGACCATAATATTTATTATAAATTTTGGCTAATCAATGTCTGTTTTCAAAGTACATCTGCATTCAATATATCATTGTGTTTAAATGCAAAATATCCTTCAAAGAAAGGATTGTTGCATTAAAATGCAAGGAGCATTGCAGTTAAAGGCAAAGAAATATTGCGATTTAACGCAATATCATTGTGATTAAACACAAAAATTATTGGAATTAAACACAAAATTAGATTACGTTTAAACGCAAAAGCATTGCTTTTGATCGCAAATTACTTGCCTTTAAACGCAATCTTTGGCGATTTAACGATACAAACCAAAATGGATACCTAAATTGGTATATATTTTTTACCTAATTTCAAAGCAAATGATGTAAATAATAAATTTCTATAATATAAAGAAATTCTAACCTTCTGTGATGTTCAAAATTCTACCGTTCTGAAACTATCCTTATTATTCTATATAAATATATTTCACTTCTAATTCCATTTTTGTGCAACTTAAAAAAAAATAAAAAAATAAAAACTACGTGGTGAAACTTATTCATTTTATTCATTTACCGGTAAATATGACCCAAGTTGTTATTTCAAATTTTTTGAAAAAAAGTTTGTTTCATGTCCTTAAACGGTTACTAATGCTATTAATGTCACTAATATTCTAACTGTGAAGAAAGCTGAACAGGTTTGGAATCGGGATGTCACGTCACTTAACGTCAAATGTCTCCTCCGTGAATAGGTTGACCTTACAATAAAAATCATTATTTGTTTTCGACGGATTTCCCGTTATTTCCCAATCATGAAAAGGAGCACAGGGCGGGTGTGACCGGTCGGCAGGGGGATACTCACTCCTCCATGGCACTTGATCCCATCTTTGATGTTTTGAAGGTCCGTGTTTGCTCTGCTCCTATTTTGTATTGTTTTATGGACTTTTGATATGAAATACTGTTTGTTATCTCCAAATGTTTCAATTTAAAACTTTAGTACATGGACCTAATTTTTAACAAGTCTAACAATTATATGTGGACTGAACCTAATCCCTCACCCCCACGTGCATTTACAGAAAATGTAGCTTTTGTACAAATATAATTTATCACGACTTTAGCAGAATTTAAAATCTTTTCCCCTATATATACTGGACAAAATAAGTTAAAAATCATGATTTATAAATTACTTAATTTACAACATATAACAATATATTCCATTATAACTATATAATATCAAACTTAAAGAACTAACCAAACAATTTTTTTATTGTGTTTATCAAAAATCAATGAAGCAGTAACGTGTATTGGATTAATTGTCACACACCGACCCAAAACAGGAAAAAATCCAGCCTTGGCCTTGGCAATGGATAGAAATTCAGACGTAACCGTCCGCGCAGTGTTTTGATGTGTTCAATATGCTGTATGACAACCCAGTTCTTTAATAACCGCGCGACAACGCCTCTGCATACTGCGGATAAGTCTCCGAAAGAAAATATACGGCTATCTAGCCCATTCCTCGACAAGTGCTGCAGAAAGCTCTTCACGGTTCCTAGGGAGTACTGGGCGCGCTGAAATGGCTTATTGTAGCTTGTCTCAAGTATGTTCTAAGAGATTCAAATCAGGCGAAAGACTGCATCAGTCCATTCCCTCAATGGTTTCATTTTCTAAGTTACACGCGAGACCAATAAGGTCTAACATTTCGTCCATTAAAATAAAGTCATTACCGATAGCACCTGCATACAGCCTGACAATAGGATGTATTATCTCATCTTGGTATTTTATCCCTGTAAGATTTCCTGCGATAACATGCCAGTCAGTCTTTCCGGTTATACTGATACCATCCCAAACCATCACAGAACCACCTACGAAACGATCATGCTCAGCAACACAACAATATGCATAACCTTCACCGGTCGTACGACAAACTCGTCTACAACCGTCATGGGAGTATATACAACAACGCAACTCATCTGTAAAAAGAACTGGGGTCCAGTGACGCAGTTGCCAATTGACATGGTTTTGTGCCCATTTGAGTCTGGCTGTTCTGTGTCTTGGGGTCAGTTTGGGTGGGATTGCTGGTCGGAATGCTTAAATATTTGCCACAGGGAGTCTGTTTCGAACTGTTTGTGGTGTTACTCACACTCTTGTTGCTGTTTGAAATTCTGTATTTAGCCTAACAGCACTCTGGAACCTCTTCCGTTTTGCCATACTGACCAGATAATGGCTCTGACGAGCCATGGCTGACCTCGGACGACCAGAACGTGGACTCTCAGCAATGGTACCACTATGTTGGAATCGATTCCGAAATCGTGAAATGACAATTGGGACACATTAAAGTGTGCAGCAACTGTTCTTTGAGTATTGCCAGATTGAAGCATACCTACAGCTTGGGCTGCCTCAAAACTGGTTCTGGCTTATGACGTTTCATGGCTTGAAATGTCACAGGGTCATTTAAAATATCCACAACTTAAAACATGTATTCAAATTAGCAATTTCGTTAGCTTAGTGTTTACCCTGAATCATTTTCTTTTTCACAATGTGTCGGCATTCAGTAAAGCATGAATTGGGCATGAATTGCACGACCCTACAGGTAGCATTTTCGGATCAATAACATGTTAAAGAAAGTATGATTGAACTATCCGTAAAAAATATATCATAATAGTTTTGGGAAAACAATGCAAAACCATGACCCTTAACTTATTTTGTCCAGTACATGTACATTTACATGTTCCTCCCATACGGTTGTCTATTGTCTTTGATTTGTTTATGGTACACTTTTGATTTATATTTAAACCACGTTTTGAGAATTTTTTGTGCATTTTCGGTTGGACAGTTTTGAATTAGTATTTTTTAGGGTGTAGGTTGTCTACAGTGAGTACTTTTTGGGAGGGGGATTCATAGGATAACGTTACATCATTTAATCAAGTTGATTTAAACTGAACAGTCTGCAACTGTTACTGAATGACAAAACACTGCCATATAGCCATATTTTGTAGACTATCAGACACTTTTTAGAATAAAAGAGAAACATGTTATTATTCAGCAGTAATGTTTAAATATTTTCCACAAACTAACGAAAAATGATCTTTGTTGAATGAATTTATTTCCTGTTCTTAGCTTACCTGAGCAGAAAGCTCAAGTTTGCTTTTCTGATCACCCATTGTACGTCGTCCGTCAGTCCGTCCGTTCCTATGTTAACTTTTCACATTTTCAACTTCTTCTCAAGAATCACTGGGTAAATTTCAACTTAACTTGGTACAAAGCATCCTTGGATTAATGGAAGTAGAAATTATATAAATAACGGCCAGAGACTCCTTCCAAGGAATGATAATCAAGAAAATACAAAAAATATGGTGGGATCATTAAATAATCTTCTTCTCAAGAACCTCTGGGCCAGAAAAGCCGAAACTCATGTGGAAGCATCTTGGTGTAGTGAAAATTCTAAATTGTTCAAATCATGTTCCCCCGGGGGTAGAGTAGGGATCACAATAAGGAATCGAAATCTTATCGAGAAGCATCTTGAAGGGTTAACTTTTTTCAAATCATATCCCCCGAGGGAAGGGTAGGTCAAAACTGAAGATAGATATTACAAAGGGGGAAATCCATTAAATAACAGAATGGCCACAGTTACACAAGTGAGCGAAGTGGCCCATGGACCTCTTGTTGTTTGTAAGTGCATTTCACAATTGCCACAGCTCCTTCACTATTATTAGTTTGCGTTTCTCCCTTTGATATAAGATTTGCATTTATTCAATAGTATCTTTTACTTGATTATTATTATTTTTTGCATATAGCTTGAATATTTAAATCTATCAATTACTACATGTGTTTCTCGAAGTTCTACATATGAAATTCGTGATCTATATTAAGCCATTTATGATGTAGAGACGATATTTTTAAAATGTGCACATACCAATCCTAATGTTACATCAACACCTTGGTTTCAAAAGATTTGAGGAATTCTATGTTCTATTTGATATCTATGTACGCTTCAGAAATGATAGTAAAAAGATTAAAGCGACAGTACGACTGCAAATCGTGTGCTTTTTCATTCCAATTTACCCAAAATATCATTAAGGAAGAAAATACAAAGTTGAAGTCAGCATTTTTAGAAACATAAAAATCCTTTCCTCATATAAAATAATCTTAATTAGAATCTGTGGGAAACTCAAGGGTCGTACAACATAGATCTGTTTACTTGTACCATGTGAATTCTAAAATGGCACGTTCCTACACTGAAGGGTGTATAATTAATATATAATATGAGGTATATAAAAGCAATTCTCAAAATCAAAAAAAAAATAACTCTCCGTTCTCAAGTAGAGTTAGGGGAAAAGCAGTTTGAGCGAGAAAAAAATATAGACAGAGAAGAGTGAGAACGTGAAGAAAAATTTGAGTATGACAAATTACAAGCAGCAGAAAGACAAGAGCGAGACAGAGAGCGTGAAATGAACTTCCAGTTATAGAAATTAAAGTTGCAGCTCAAAACAGAACCTTCATATTGTCAAGTCTAAATCTGAAGCAGAAAAAAATATCAGATTTGTTCCAAAATGTCAAGAAAAATCTGTATACATACATTTTCCGCATTTCGAATAGGTCGCAGGAAATTTTAAATGACCTCAATATGTTTTGTCAACTATGTTTCAAAGTATACTGATTGAGAAAGTGGCTATGACACGGTCAAAGCAGCAATGTTAAAGACATAAAAATTGGTACCCAAAACATATAGACAAAAAAAAGAATGTATAGGAAGTTTGATAATCAAACAATTGTTGAATTTTGAAGAGAGAAAGATTTATTCTATCAATGCAGCTGGTTTAAATCTAAAAAACTTGATAAAACTTTTGCTTTTGCGTCAAGTCATCCTGGTAGAAGAGTTAAGAAATGTGTACCTCAAGATTTGAAAAAAAACATTAAGAAGAGAAGAATGTGAAAACTCTTAAAGAGGAAGCAGTCATGTCTGAACCTTATACTCTGTCTCATAAAAAGAAATTTGTTTCAAGATCTTAGGTAATAATTCTACAAATTCAGACACATATAAAAAGAGTGGTTAAGAGTCTTGGTCTCCTTTGCAAGATGGTTTTAAGTCCAATTCAGAAAGGTTCTTCTGGAATAGGGTTGATTCCCACTTGCAGTTATTGTAAGAAAAAAAAGTCATCTAATCAGTGAACGCTTTAAACTTGAGAGAAAAAACGACCTTGAAAAACTCAGCCACACGCTTGTGCGGCGGTAAGAGATGAAAAGGAAGCCTTAGGTTCGCATTGTTCTGACATTCCTGATGCTCAGGGTTCAAAGCCCAGTTCTGTTGATTTTAATAGGGGATTATAAGCCCATTATGTCTAAGGTATTTGTCTCACTCGGTGATTCTAGCAAAATTAAACCTCTCCCGATTTGAGAGATACTGGTGCTGCACAGACTTTGTTGTTAGAGAGTGTGCTTTCTTTGTCTCAGCAGACTTCCACTGGTAGCTCAGTTTTAATACTATGTGTGAAGCTAGGCGTCATTGACGTTCCCTTGCATATAATTTGTTTGAAATCAGATTTAGTTACTGGACCTGTTAACCAAGCGTTCGATTTTCGACTTCTCTTCCCGTTCCAGGCTTTTTCGTGCTAGGCAACGATTCAACTGTCGAAATGTTCTTTTCTGACCTTGATGGCACTCAAAAAAGCATGGATCCACATTTTACCAAAACACCTGTGAAGAATGAACCTTTGCCAAAATTTAGTTGTTATGAAGTTGAGTCAAATCTAGCATAAAAAAACCCCCAGGGACATCTTAAATCGAGAGCAGTTACTTTCTGAATAATATAGAGACCAAGATATTATCCAACAAAATAAGAGGGCACATCTACCAGAAGAGGCCACTAAAGTTGAATAATTCTTCTATATGAAAGAGGGCATCCATATGCGAAAATGGCGATCACCTGATGCTTCCCCAGATGATGTGTTGCGTGTTGTTCACCAGATAGTGGTCCAATCTGCCTATCGTCCTGATGTTATGAGTTTAGCTCATTAGGATATTACATGTATGTAGCATAGATCAACTGCTTATCACCCTGAGTGCCAGGGGGTGCTAGAACGCTTTCATCAAACCCTAAAAACGATCCAGAAGACCCAGTGTTACATGTACCGGTATGAGTTAGACTTGGATGGAGAGATTCATCTTATACAGTAACTATTTGCTACACGAGCGGCAGTCCAGAAGTCTCTTGAGTCTAGTCCTTTTAAATTGATGTGTGGTCATAAGGTTAGCGGCCCTTTAAAATTGTTAAAGGAAAAGTGGCTGACTGAGACTAGTGATCTAAATCTTTTAGATTATGTGTCTGATTTCAAAGAAAAACTTGACAATGCTTGTAAATTATCACAGAATAATTTAAAGAGTTCTAACATGAAAATGAATATGTAGTATTACAAAGATGCCAGAAAAAGGGTTTTAAGTAAGACATTAAGGTTCTTGTATGTTTACCTATTACTGGTCAAGCTTTACAGGCCAGATATTACGGCCCTTATGAAATTGAGAGCAATATTTGTGATGTAAAATATAAAGCTACGACAAAAGGTCGACAAATAGAGAAACGGGTTTGTCACATTAACATGTTAAAAAAGTTCATTAAAAGGTGTGACGGACATTCTGTAAAACCGGTTTCCACTAAAGCCAATATGCTCAATATGTTCAAAATTGTATTGAAAGTTATATGAGTGTAGAAATGAATTAAAAAGATTGAAACCAGAGTGCCCATTTGGACAAAAAATAAGACTTTTTCGCTGTTTTGGGTGCCAAACTTGGAAATTTGAAAATTTGCAACAAAAGAGTTTAGAACCTGATGAATGAGTATCATCAAATCTTTTCGGATGTTACAAAGATAACAATGCAGCTTGTCATGATGTCAAAGACGGCGACTCTTTGCCCATTTAACAACATTCGTACCATCTAAATCCAATGTTATTGCCTTAAATTGTTTGAAAATGACATGTGTATTATTGAACCTTCTAAAAATAGTTGGAGCTCACCATGTATTCTTGTACGAAAACCGGACTGTAAATTCATGGTACATAAATATTCGCAACTTTCAAAATGATCACCAAATACGCGCGTCCGCTTTTATGAAGTTTCTTCACTGTTTGTGGACGATTACAATTCTACCTCAATATTTTGTCAGATTTCCTTTCATTTTGAAAACTTCCTTTACTCGTCCTGGGATGGAAATATAAAGGTCTTTAATATAGCTAATCGGAATGTTTCCCATAAGGTCCGAATTTCAGCCATTAGATCTTGTTGAGAGTGTATGACATGAATATAAAGCTATAAAAAGCTAATGTTCTTTTCACACTTAACCAAATGTTTTCTATAATTTTCAATCTGGAAATTGTCCTGTCCATTTTCATTCACCATGTAATCTTAAAAAAAAAATTAAGCCTGATGAACAGGAGCATTGTCGTTAATGAAAAAGTAATCGTTGGAGGGAAACACCTCGCAATAACTTGTTTTAATAAGAAATAATTGTAAATAATGTAAATAATTGGTTATTTGATTAAATAGTTTTACCACAAAAAATGTTATATTAATTAAAATACTAACAGAAAAACAATAGATTGTAAAAAGGAGCAAAGAATGCTTGGAAATTATCAGACACATTTTGTTGCTAGTAGATCGCTCAGGTTCCGTAAGTTACTGTCATATAGCATCGAGCCCGATGTTAAAACGAAAAACAAGGGAAAATAGCTTCAAAAACATAAAAACAAAACAAAACAAACTTTCGTGTGAATAGTCATTGAAATAATGGTAAACCATTGATAGAACTATAAGTTGTCATGTATATCGAAAGATTATAATATATTTGTAGTGCATGTAAATTTTTTTTTATAAATTTATTGGTAAGAGTTGTATTTACCTTACTGAAAGCATCGTGGTAACGAACTTGTCGTAAAAGAACTATATGCGGTATATTGCATATGTTTGCCCCCACAAAAGTCAAATTTTGAAAACTTCCTGAAATGTGCTGAATTCAATAAATTGTACGAGAAATGTAAGTTAACAGGAAATATTATAGATCCAGAGCAGTGTATTCACAATTTCTGTTTTTATGACGTCACAAACTAGTCCGATTTTATATCCTTTTTCAGAAAGAGGACAAAATGGACAAAATTTCAACAATTTAAGCTTTAAAATTTATAGAGCGCATGTGTGTTCAGGAACAATATTGACATATTTCATTGATATTATCATTCTACACATTATATCAAAATATTTATCCTGAACACACATGCGCTCGGTGACTTTTATTTAAAATATCGACGAAATATGTACATTTTTCTGCAAAATTCATAAAAAACTGAAATTTACGTCATGTTTGTGACGTCATTACGTACATATGACGTCATTACTTATGAAATTATTCAGTGCTTTGAAGTCAGCATATACTCCCCTGTTTAAGGACTTAATTAAATATTACTCCATCAAAGTTTGATTTTGGGGGGCAAATGTTGGTTAATACCGCATATAGTTCTTTGTACATTGTAATGGTGATGAATAATAACACTAAACGTCGATAAATAAAATCATTCCATGTGTCTTTTTTTTGCAAACAGCGATATTTATGCTTCAAATAACGTAATTACTAAAAAAAAATCCTCTCCCTATAGATCCTTAATCTCATTGGCTGTACCAAAATAAAATCTGTCAAGGTCAGTAAACATGGCGGATAAATTTAAGTTGTGATGTTGACATACACGAAAATTATCAATTTATGGTTTGTTCTGTATATTTTTGGATCGATTTATGTCTAGAATAACTACATTTTGGAAGTCAAGGTAAGACATACCGGGTATAAATAAAATTACCTTTTACTGACAATTTGAGCCGAAATCCGTGCGGAAGCAAAACGCTCCCGCTTTGTACTATTGCTGAGATTCAAAGGAGTTGTAGCCCTCTTCATCCCCCCCCCCCCAAAAGGGGGAGAGGGCTACATTATTGTAGCTAACATCCCGGGTTCAAAGATGATTTATTTGTCTTCTTTCATAAATTAATTAAGTACACCTTTACGATGCATTTCAAATGAAAACTCCAAAATATAGCATAAAATTCACTTTGAAAATAATCTTACCCGTAATTCTAACTAAATCCTCTCTCTATCTCTTGATATAACTTTAACCTGTAGCATGAGCAGAACGGCCATTGTTTATGCTTATTTCGTACCTCTCATTCGCTCTTTTTTCCGTTAGCCAGAATCTTTTACTCCATGCCTCAAAATAGCACTTTTTTATCATTTTCTTTCATTTCTTTGGACCCCCTTTTCTAGTTTAAATGTCCATTGTAATGTATTGTATTGTCACGGTAGTGACTATGACAAAAGATAGCTTGGGGTATCTTGTGGGGATTTTATCGACTGAAATCTCAATACAATTGAAAAATTAGATAATACAACTGTGAATGCAATGACTGATCCCCTTTTTTGGATACCTTCGTTCGTAAGATATCAGTGTCCCTCTAATGAATCGTTTAGGCATCCTATATTTTGTTGTGTGGAATTTAACAAACGATACCACAGCATTAAATGTATTCAGAGTAAATGCTTTAAATTGAGACATTTGAGTTAAAACGGACAAAAAAATTATTAATCTCCATAAAACAACTCATTTAATGGGATATTTTGAAAATAATTCAACCTAATATGTTTTAAAAATCACAAGAAAGCTTTTTTGTCCGTTTTAATAAATATAAATTATCAAAATATATTAATAATTGATAGTTAATATAGTTGATGTTTTGAAACGTAAATAAATAAATAAGATTAAAGATTATTTAGCGTCATGACGTATTTACCCCCCCCCCCCCCCCCCCC
>PRKT01000714.1:0-24151 GCA_003671525.1 Saccostrea glomerata
TTACGTCCCGTTATTGTTTATATTATAATAGCTAATCAATGTAAATATTGTAATAAATAGGTCAATTGACAAAAGAATTATACAAGTATTATTGATAAATGATGTTCTGTTAGAAAAAAATAATAGTGTTGCCAAAAGAAAGGCAGTCTGTTGTATTTTATCAATATGATATCTGATAACTTATGATCATTGATGAAGTTGAGGTACAAGGGGGCAGTACAGCCGACTGTCTTGTGTCTCCACTTTGGTACAGAAACCAGTTGGTGTATCGATCAAATCGGATCAAATCGGATTGTGCAAAGTTACTTTAGTTAGTGACTTGTTAAAATATAGTTGTGTGACGTTAGCTATAGGTTTGTTATTAGGACAGAGAAGCTCTTACAAAGTTAAATCATACTGTGTAAGTACATTGTAGCTACTTGGCTAGAGTTATAATGGTAAGACACCAGGCAGGTGCTAAAGGCTAAATCAAGAGGCACCAGGCAGGTGGCTGTTGACTCATATAGTCAGTTGTATAGTGAGGCAATTGTCATATGGCACCAGGCAGATGCCGGTACATGTATTAACTGAAGATATATAATTGTACAAAGCACTTACGTCATTTGAGTTAAAGACACCATGCAGGTGTCATATTATTATCTGTATATATTGCATTCAATCGTATCCCCAGTAAAACTCAGTAATCCGAGCACGGACCTACTGACCGCTCAGGTCCGACACGTTACAGTAGAACGTTGCAATTGAGTGTCAATCTTAAAACTTAATTTCCGTTTCACTGCTTTAGTGTAACTGGGCTAGATATGATATGTAATGTGTATAATGTGTTACATATACTTTCTAAACGTCGAAATAAAATAAAGGCGCTAAAAATGTTTTATTTTTGAAATTTAATTGAAGCTATCATACCTATTTAATAGATCAGTCCAAAGAAAAGGCGCGAATATTTACTCGTGGCGCTTGGCACGAAATTATAAATGCGTTTTTATAATTCTTAGAAGGTGAACTTTTGCAAAAGTATACACAAGTATATCTAGAGCAGTACTCACAATAGCTTAATGGTAAGCGCGTTGGGGATAAAAAAGTATTTTTTTAAAAAAGCGCATTCACTTTGGCGACATGGGTTTAATCCTCCTTGTGACCAAATTTTGAATCTCTTTTCAGCTCGATTTTTCCTGGGTTTCTTTTCCTAAAGCGGACGGAAGACCTCTCGTTGCTCGCAACGAGATCGTTTCTAGTTATTATTATTATTCTTTTTATTATTTTTTTGACTTTCTAATTTTGTGCACGCGATTTCTCGAAGACTACTGGGTGGAATGATGTGAAATTTCCAGAAAAGATGTGTCGTAATATGAATTTTATATATCCGGGAGATTTTTTGGACATTCGCTTCCGGTGCCAAGTTATGGGACATTTCCTGATTTTAAAATGACATTTTGTCCGCGATTAAACTCAAAAAGGGTAAAAGATATCAACATGAAACTTTCAGGGATTATAGATCGTGATATATACCATCCAGGACGCGACTCTTTGTTCGACGTCGGTACTTCCTGTCGTTAGGATAAGCGAATTGAAAAAATCGCATTTTCTAACTTTTTTGTTATTCAACATTTTTTATTTATTTTTGGAATAATAATAGAGACCCCTTAATTGATGCTTACTATATAAGTTGTTAGGATATTGGTCAATCAGAACTCTAGATATTAATTTCTGAAGACTTGGTGTATAATTAATTAATTACCGACAAACTTAGAACTGATTTATTTGTTTACGTATGTAAATGAGCTTAATTGAAGTGAGCAAACGCGCCCGATCTAATTAAAAAATAATTAATAAAAGCACAAAGTGGTTTTAATTTCAGCTGAATTTTGAAAAAAAAAAAATCTTGTTTGCGCGCAGCTATTTTATTTTTTTAAAGCAACACAACTCTTGAAATAAATGAAAACGTCAAAAAATAAATAATTCCGGATTGCCCCTTGCTTTAGTTTAAAGTTGATTTTCATCAACTGCGCACCCTCTGATCTAAAAAATCTATCTACAGTTTCGTTTCTTTATTAATGAGATTTAATGGAATGTCGTTACATTTTAGATCAGAGGTTGCGCTGTATATGAAAAACATGACTAAAATAGAAAAAAATAGAGAATTTCTGCAAAAAACACGTCCGTTATCAGTTTTGTCTCTTACTCAAATCAACAAGCTGACGTTTTGGCGGATAAATTTTGGTGTGTTGGGATAGTATCAATAGTGGATTAACCCTTGATAATAATTTTATTTCTATTCATTCTACTTTGAAAATTGAGAAATCACAGGGCCAATATGACGAAACATGGTCTTTGTTCTTTTCTAAATTAATTACAAAAAAAATATTTTTAGTTGATAAAACATATTTGCACTTACTTTTCTAGTATATCATGGATATCTAGAGGGCATCTCTCGGTTTATTTATTCATTAAAGGAGCATTGACACACTTGTATTGGTTACATTTAAAATTTCCTTAAGTTTATTCAAAAATACTTCAGTTTAATGAAATCAATTCATCTAACGTGAATATTCTTAGATTTGAATGACAGCTACATTCTACATAGCATCACGTCAAACAAATGATTTTTATTCTTTTCATAAATGCAAAACAAAATATGTTTCTTTTCTTAATTATTGTATTATTTAGATCAAGACTTTGTGAAAGTTCATGAACATATTAAATATGTGTCAATCAAATGCGTTCCAAATTTCTTAGTTTTAAATAATTTCCAGATTAAATGTCTCTAACATATTTTGGTGTGAGTACTTTAGCAACATACATGTATGAATCATGATAGTATATACAAAATTTTAAAATATTATCTTTATAGCTGGGTCCCAGTCCCTTTAGCCAGTTGGTGTTGTAACTTATCACTGCAAGCCCCTTCAGTATCAACATGTTTTGTTGTGTTGGAGTATAGTTATATAGTTAAAATCTTCCCTTCCCACAGACAACATGGGATTTTGGAGTGAAAACACATAATTTTTTTTCCGAATCAAAATTTGTTAAGATATGTATTTTAAAAACTACGACTCATCTTCTCTAAACAATAGGGAAAAATCTTCTGCCTGTAAAAACTGAGAAAAAATTCCACAGTTTATTCTGTGAATGAATCAAGAAATGATATCACAGGCTTTATAAAAAGTCAAATTGGTAGTGAGTAAAAATCAAAGGAAGATAACTCTTAAAGGACAGGTTACGGTAATAAATTAGGTCACTTCCCTTTCTTATATACTGATAATAAAATATGATTGATTGATTGATTGTATATTGTTTAACACCCCTCTCGAGAATTCTTCACTCATATGGAGACGCCACCACTTGCCGGTGGAGAGCTGCAAATTTTGTCCTATACTCGGCACTGAGGGCCATTACGCAGGGAGGGTGTTTTTCGTGCCACCACCTACTGCGACACGGGGCCCCGGTTTATACGGTCTCATCCGAAGGACCGGTCTCCACGTCCTACAGTGGGATTCGAACCCGCGAAGTAAGGATTAACTCCTTACTTCGCGACTCTAGAGCAGACACTGTAACCACTGCGCGACACGGGCGACTACTAAAATTGAAAATGATTTTTAAACGTAAAGGAGGGGTATTCAATCCATACATACATCTGTTTCTGTTCAACATCCAATTCCAACAACTCCTAGGATACCTTAGTTAATGCAGCAAACTCATACACAATATTTATTGAAACGAGGATTAGTTGAAATACACAGATTGCAATTAGGTCATCATTGACAAGCGTGTTCATTTGAGTGATACTGTGAGTACAGTGTAATACCTATATCTGCTGCTGCTTATCATGACCAAAAGCAATTAAAACTTCATACAACCTTATCAAATCTGTATTCAGTTCTTATTTCTCAAACATATACAAAACAAATAATAAATAAAAAAATCTTGATATTTGATTACTAGTATAATTATGTAACATTTTTCTCAAAATGTACTCTTTTAAAACATGCCGTCAATAAAAAAAAATGTTGATGAATAAATTCATCTATTATTGATAAATTAATTAATAATTGTTTAATTTATATTACAAAGGAATTGTTTGTGAGTGTGTTTTCGTGTATGTAAAACTAATGTTTCGTGTATGTAAAACTAATGTTTCTATAATTCTACTTACGTTTGAGAATTAGTATTATCCCTAGAATCAATCCAACAAATCCAATTATAATGATCAGTGGAATTCCTATTCCTAAGGTAAGTACAAGTGTCAAGGTACTTTCTGCACTGAATATATGAATAAAAAAAACTGTACATATACAAGGGCACACAAATACGCTGAAAGAGTAGAAAAAGAAACAGAAAAGTTTTAATTCAAATTTTTCTAATAAAAACAATTATAATTTCAATTTTTACCTGCTGGAAGAATGAACTGTGATACCATTCTTTTCATTCACCTCCACAATCTTAATTGTCGTCAAAGGAGGTGTCTGTTTCTCTGGAATCACGTAACATTCCTGATCTACAGTATTAAGTCAAGCTAATCAATATTTTGATTACCAAAGCATTGTGTTGCAAAATTAAAAAAAAACAAATTATCGATAACTTGTTCCATTAAAAATAATTGGAATTATTTTCTTGGTTTAACTCCAGATGCTATATCTTGAGAAAAATGTTTAGAAAACCTGTCCATAAAAAACAGATTTTTCGTGGTCCTAAAATTCGCGATGGTGTTTTTTTTTTTATGTCAAGTACACAATTCCTTGTAATTCTCCGATTCCTTTTAAGACCGACTCTTCCGTGGTCTTTTTGAAAATTTATCCTAGTTTAAGATGTTTTTATACTTGTCAATTCCGCTTACCTATTCTTGCACAACGATAGCAAAAATAACTATAGTTAACTACAGAAGGTTTACTATAAATAACTATAGTTAGGTTTAGTGATTACTTTCACACTATGTAGCTTTGATTTACTATAATAGTTATAACTTTGACACTTTGATTTACTTAAGTGATTCATTGATTTATTGCATGTTGTTTAAAATCGAAAATTATTTTTCACTCATATGTAGACGCCATCGCTTGCCGATGGAGAGCTGCAAATTTTGTTCTATATTCGGCACTCAGGGCCATGAACAAGGTTCGCTTCTCAGCTTTTTAGCAGATTTTTGTCTTGCCATCTATTAAAATTAGAGGTACTTTGAGCAATTGATAAGTTCACTAAATGATACCCCGCCTCCCATATGACTATATTGATAGGGTCCCTATTTTGCTGTGGGAAACCCAAAATATTTTTCGGATCAAAAAATGAGATAAGAGGTGCACAAAAGCAATATGTAATAAAAATTCTGTGAAAGTTTCATCAAATTTTATGCAGTGGTATGAGAGGATTTGTGAATAAGAGATGGGTATCCCAAAGTGTATCAGACGGACGGATGGACAGACGCACATACCGAATACTATATAGTTACTCTCCTGCTTTTCAAGCGGAGGGGTTATAAAAAATGCACAAAAATATTTAAGTTTTTAAAACAACAAATTGAAATTCTATAATATTTATTTAAATATGTTCAATTAAGACCCCATGTTTAAATACCATACAGAAAGCATTTAGTGAGGAACTATATTTTCTGGGGGAAGGATTTTTAGAACAAAATATCAATGTTCCCTTTTTTAAAGTACTCAGCTTAGTTTAGTTTGGATTCGTATTTTTATATACTGGCTGCACGCAGAGGAATTTTGAGCAGTGAAATGTTATATACTGGTCCTAAATTATATAATAAATAAATTGTCATGAATTCTATAATAATATTCGGAAGATATATTAACTAAATCTTGAATGTCTTTGAAAAAATATAGCCCAATTCAAGCTAAAAGTTAGCACCATTTTAATTATATCTAAAAATTAACATCACTTGTACAAACCCAACTTTTGATTTCATTCTCTGAATGTATAAAAAAAAATAACTACTCTGCTTAAATTTAAGAAAAATGTCATTCCTCTCAAGTAATTCTGTTGCTTTCTATATTTTTACTTACATTTTTTGAGTGCAGAGATAAATGAAATAATTGTGTATGAGAAGTAAATTGAAACCATTTCTGCTGTCATAATTTTAATTGTGACTATTTTAAAGATAATAATAATACACATGTACTGTGTTTGATCCAAAAATTCATATTCATTGGGATTAAAATATGAAAGGAAAAACTTCGAAAATAATTTGTGAGTTAGGCATAAATATAGTGCAAAAAGGTCATATTAACAAACCCCGTTTCTGGTTTTGATTTTTTATTATAAGCAATGTTTGCAAATTCTAAAAAAAAAAATATACTAGACATAAAATCCCCAATACTCTTGATATCAGGAACCAAACTCCTTAAGCAGGGAGGGATCTTTTATCGTGCTAGAACCTGCTGCGATACGGGACCTTATTTCTTACGGTCTCATCCGACTGACCGTTCCCCACGTCGCACACTGGGATTTGAACCCGCGAGGAAATGATAAACCCCTTACTTTGCGACCCTAGAGTAGACGCTCTAAACAATGCGCCTTACGATCAGTATGATTTACCAAAATGATTGTGTTGACCATGAAGACTGATTTAATATTACTGGTTCTCTAATTTACATTCATGAAAACTTTTAAATACTATAGTAATTACCATGACACTACAGTGATCACTTTAACAATCTTGATTTATAATAATGATAACTATATTGCCCGACTAAAACTTGATAAATACTTTATATGTAGATACTTTTACATGATTTAAAAAGAAAGAAACTGGAAAGAATTAAATCCATTGTAATCCACATGATAACTATCTCTTTTTTTTTAGAATCTCAAACATTTCTAGAAAAAATAAAATGTTTTTTTTTAATTAAATAAATTATGTGTTTATGGATGAAAATAATTTTCAAAAGCAGATTTTAAACAAAAGGATTTTTCACAATGAAAAATTAACATTATTTCTCTATTATATAAAAGCTTTTCTTAATGCCCGAGTATATATGTATCCAAAAACTGTTAGAAAGTAGGAAACAAAATTATGAAGTTTATAAAAAAGTGTGTGCATGTATTCTTTTGTAATTATAATGAATATAGTGATTCAGTTGCGAATTAGATCGCAAAAATACCGCGAAATTTTAGTGCTTCAATTTAACTCTCCAACACGGCAGAATTTTGAAAGATGGAGAACCCTGACCTTGAAATTTAACCATTTTTTTTTCATCCACTTTAACCTTGGTCATAATTTGAATGAGAACTCCAGAGATAAATCTCACATGTGTATTTTCTTGGACAAGTACTCTCTTGATACATTAAAATTATTACCATAACCTTGAAGTGGACGTACATTTCAGAAATATGATTTTTATTCATAACTAAATCAGGGTTTTGGGGTGATTTTTCTCCATGAAGATTGTTGAACAAATTATACATTGTTTTTACAGATGTCATTTTTATTTTATAAGATGAGGGTCAATTTCTGAGATGGAGTCAGAAGAAAAAACATAAATGTAAATATCTTATATTTTACCCTAGTCAAATAATTTGTATGGAATGTATAGAACTGTACGAAAATTATTGCAACACATTGTGTTAGAATCAATTACATGTACCAAGCGACATTCGTGTCAGCGTATGAGTCGTGAGTTTTGATGGAAGAGGGTTAAGGGATTACACCCCCTTTTTATAACTAGTACACAATCCCCTTTAGCAATGTACATGTACATACACGTCTCTCTGGCAATGTACATACACGTCTCTACATATATGGAGATGAATCACAATATCAAGTTTAAAATCCAATAAGAAGTACAAATTTAGGGAAGAGCAAACACGGATCTCAAAAACATCAGATCTGGGATCAGATATCTTTTTAAACATGTTAAAGGATAAAATTGAAAAGAAAATATCAAAAATCTTTATGAATGAATTATTTGCATAATGCGTATGGGCATGGTGATGTAGATAATAAATGAACCTGTATTGATTAAGGAAGTTGAGTGTATTGCTTGTATTTCTCTCACAATTTAAGAACACTATTTGAACATTTATGCCCGTGATCTAGGATCAGGGACATATCGTGTGAGTCTCGTCTGTGTTTCTGCCTTATCAATCTTTCTTTATATTAACCTCTTATTTTTAAATAAACATAATTAATGGCAAAAACTGTATAAAAAACCCAAATTATATAATATACACTTTCATTTACGAGAAGAGTCATGCTTAAAAAAAGTCCTCAAAGGAGAATTTTAAAAATTGTTTTGAATTAATCAATATATATGCAAAGGTAGTATATTACTAATTTAGGGCAAATGGTACTAAAATTCCTGTAGCTTTATGTTTTTCTTGATTCGATGGAATGCTTTAGAGCTTTCGGTATTTCTTTAAGTGTTCATAAGTTGATTGTCTGTTTGTATACGTCCCGTTCAAGAACTTGCACTCTTACAAAGACGTTGTCATGTACCGGTGAATTTATCGAAAGGCTTAACTTGGCACTCAGGCCCATTGAGCAGTGATATCTTTATCATGCCAATGACATTTGTGATCGGACTCGAACCAACAATATATCAAACAAGCTCTAGCGAATTTTCATTAATGTGTGTAATCGTAATTTATAAAAAGGTCTGTAAAACAACATTCTCACTAATATGCCCTTTTGAACTTACTTCATTTGAAGTTCTGTGTCAATCAAAAAAAAAAAACTTTCTCGAAACACAATACCGTGTATGTAAAGGAGACTAACAAATTAAGTGCAAAGTGCCTGTTGAAGGTGGGGGTGGGGGTGGGGGGGTAACCTATGCCTCTCCAAGCCCCCCTCCCCCGGTTTTGAGGCCTATGTGGTGGCTGTGTCCATGCTGTGCAGTATATAATGCTTATATACGCTGTGAATATGATTGATGGGTTGATATTTACAAAGTAGAGACACATTTTATTCAGGAAGAGAATTTTTAATATGATAGGGAGGCGTTCACATTACATTCCTAAAAAAATTAATAATTTGCAAAATTAGTCTTACGATGAACATATTGAAGCCAATATGATTGTGTACATATTGATTTTTTTTACTTGTGAGTGGAAAGAATACTTTAACTACGATAAATAAAATTCACAATAAATTTTGTACCACACGTAATGGTGTATGTTTAGGTCCTAACAAAAAAAAAATGATAGAGTACATTATACACATCTGTGCATCAGGGGTTAGTGTACAATACACATATTGTATATGCGTAAAATACATTGGCCTCCAATGTCAAGAACAAGCTGTCAAATTTTGATGTACTCTGAGAAATTCAGGTCTTATCACAAGAAATACGACTTTGAAATAGTTTTTACTGACCAACAGGCAGACAGAGAGACAGAAAGGGACAAAAGAACATGTATACCCCAAATCTTAGATTACGGGGGTGTAAAAATGTATGAATATGACATTTCGCTATGTAAAAATCGCGAAATTATAGCTGAAATTATGCTAATCCTTCTTATTATATAATATTCATAAATGTGTCGAACCTATGACATAAAAACTTACATTTAAACGATTCATTCGATAAGAATCGATTTGGACATGAATTCACAAACTTAGAGCATTCTGCTTCATAGAAATTGTCAATTGCTGATATGGATGTCCTGTATGTGGCGCAAAATCCTAAAATAAAAAAGGGAATAATCGTCAAAGCAATACTACAGATTTGCATGCACAATAGAAGAAATTGAGAATAGCGGATTACTTTGTTTTACTTATTTTGAAATATTTCCAAGGGGACTTATAAAATATACTAGATTTCTATTGCAATTCTGAAATAATGCGTATTTACAAGTTCTTTTTTACCAACATTTAACAGCTTTAATTTTTTTTTCGCATGCTTTTACAGTATCAAAAATTTTATTATTTTTTCAATTCCAATTTCTTTCCTCACAGAGGTTTTTGTTATATTCTATTTAAAGGTCCTAGCAGTATATATTCAGATTTATTCAAGTTTCGTTTAGGACAAGCAAATATAGAGAAATTATTTATAATATCTATCACATGTTTTACAGACACTAAGTCATTTAGAGGGTTTGTTGAAACATCAGCGTGTTGTAACATTTTAATTTCACAATGATTATTTACTTAAAACCCGTTTACCTATTCTAATTTATTTATTCTGATTGACGAGATTTCAGAAGCAAGTATAAATAATAATGCGGAGGTGGGACAACCATCTGATGCCTCTCGTCTGTCTACAAGTTTTTGAAATAAAACCAAATTTTCTTTACTCTAAAAGGAGGACTTCCAAGTATTGTATAAAATTGAAATCCATTTAATAAAATTTGGACAAAAATTGAATTCTTCTAATGTTTGAATCTAATATGCCCATTCAACAGTATCAAAAGCTTTTTTCAAAATCAAAAAAATAATAATATGCCATTCTCGTTTTCATTTTCGCAATACTCAAAAATATTTTGAATTAGGCGAGCATTATTACCTTTATATCGACCTTCAATATATGCTGACTTGTCTTTATTTATTAATTTTGAAATAACCCTTGTAGTCTTCTAGCCAAAAACAAATGCAAGTACTTTATTATCACAGTTTGTAAGGTTTATTATGGAAGCTCATTAGTGCCAATCTGTATATATAAAGGAAAAGCAATATATAAAAGCAAACCTCCATATATAAAGGAAATGGGATATTTGTAAAGAAAACCTCGATATGTGGATACCTTCATCTCTCCCCTCTTTCTCATTCCGATATTGATTTTTTTTTACAATCAATGGACATACTAGTAAATAATTTTATGTTCTTTAACGTTTAACTATGTATTTTAGATGATGTATGGAGAATTTCAAATCGATTTAATAAAAATCCGCAGTTTAATTTTGTAAGTGTTCATGCACTTATTCGTTTCTTTTTATAAATTCCCAAATACTTGATATTTTTTTTTCAAACCAAAGACCCTAAAATTGTTACAGTAATTGTACCTTTCACTTTTTTCCCTCACATTCAGATGACGTCCCACTGTGGGTATCTTCATCTCTCCCCTCTTTCTCATTCCGATATTGATTCTTTTTTACAATCGATGGACATACGTAAATTATTTTGTTTTGAATTAAAGGAAATATGAATTAAGGCATTAACAAAGAACTTGTTAAGACTCCACGTTAAACATTATTTTTTTATGTAAATTCTCGGTTGTAAAACAGTAAACAAGGTAGGTTGTAAAAACGAAGTTGATCAAAAAAGATGTAAAGCCAATAAATGCACAGAAATTACTATACCTTTTATACTTATTCCATGATTATGAAAAATTAAATGCTCTTCTTGTCAATACTTGATATCGTTATTACTTAACTTAGCGGAACTTTTTCATGCCCAAGAAATTTACACCATTCTCGACTCCCCCGCAAAAAAAACTGTAGTAAGTTAGATAACTGCGAGGTACTCATTAGTATTCGCGATATTACGTATTAAGTCCAATATTTTCAGTAATTTTATAATTATACAGTTTTTTGATATATGCATATACAAACAAAATATTTACATTCGCTGTGTTTTTCTAGTAAGCTTACTGTGAAATTGATTTGAAAAACATTTTCGTGTATACTCACGCGTAGAAATATACACGGAGAAACGTGCGTTACCGTGACGTCACAATGAGACTGCAGCGACGTTAGTAAAATGCAATAATATAGGACAGCGAGAAATTCAAATACTGAGTATATTTTAGTTGCCCCCAAACAGGTAAAATGTAAATATAAGAAATGTTTTTCAGTTTAGTGTGAATTATTGGTGTGTGAATCACACAGACTTGCACATAGGCATATTTTTCATGCCTACGTTACAAGTCTGTGTGATTCATACACCAATAACTCACACAAAACTAAAAAACTTCCTTAATTAACACTATTAAACTCTGTTTGAATTAGAGTTGATTCAGGTTTATTGAAATCACAGACAAGAATAGGACATAGGATTTGGTCGAAATAGGGGTAACAGTTTTATAGAATTTATTTTACATGTAAGAAGAAAGTGATTGTACTTGTAAATGTTTTCTCATGAGCAAAAGATAAAATAATATAATGATTGTAGGAAATTAATTTTTTTTGTAATCTAATATCTTGAGAATGTAAAATAAATATTTGAGTAGAAAAGAAAGTTTCAATGATTCAGAATTCAATAATAAACGTGAAAACTTCAAAGTCCCTTCTTATGTAAGAGTATAACCCGATCATCTGCACATGAGGGTTAAAGGTTAAAGTAATACGATCACAAGTGCTTGCTCTATGTTAGACTCATATATAAAAGGAGGTAAATTATTAAAAACTATTTAATGAAACAAAAAGATCAATAATCTTGTTTAATGTTATAATCATTTTGGAAGATCCGTGGTCGATAAAATGACATAATCAGCGAATACCTATCAGAATGGGTGAAAAATAACAATATTAAATCTACACCAACTGCGTACATGTATATGTCATATATTACATAAAAATAGCCTCTCTATTTTAGAAAAATGTAAAAACATCCCGTAATTTATAAGAAATTCTAAAACCAATGACATCAAGCCATAAGGTCAAACTAGCTGGTATGGAATTTTTGACTTAAATGATATTGAATGGGAATTAAGCTCACAAAAAAAAACTTAAATGGTTTCAGTTTCAATTAATCATAAATATAAGCCACAGATTCTTTTTTACATAAAATTAAGAAAATAGGTGTATATGGGTGTTCTTTTTGCAAAACTGAGACACTGAAACTATTGCACACATCTTTTAAGAATGTGAAGAAATATAATATTTATTGAACATTTTGATATCATTGTAATGTTTTAGAAAGATTCATATAAATATAACAGTTGTTTATTGAAAGAAAGAATTCATATTTGGATTGTTTGCAAATTTAGATAAAATTTCATATCTCTTTGTTCTTCAAATAAAATACCGTATAGCGGGTTATTTTAGCGGGGTGCTAATTTTGGCTTATTTTGGCGTTTTAATGGCAGCCCGCTAAAATTTTAATCGCTAAAATAGTCAGTAAACAGTTAACTTAGTCTTCGTAGTGTTCATTGCAAACAGATGAAACCCTGTGTCCGCATAAATAAATTACGCCAAAATTATTGGCATACCTTTCAGCAGGCAAAACGCCAAATTTTACACCCGCCAAAAAACCTGCTATACGGTATTTTATCTATAGAATGAGATGTATTAGTGAAAAAAATTTCATTACGTTTTAAGAAAATCAATTTTTGTCACAACAAAGTCCAAGCCATACCTTCATCTTTAATAGTTGCTTATTGAATGCATTTAATTCTTCAAATATTTTGCTCATTATATTTACCTTGTAGAAATAATGTTGGTGCACAGACCTCAACTGTTCCCTCTCCATTTTCATTCAAAACACAATGATATTGAAACTTATGACGTTCAGAAGAGCAATTTTGTTTAACAGATGCACAGTTCTTAAGATAAGCTCTACTTTTCCATTCGTTTTCGTTTTTTGGACAATTGGATATCTCATGAAGTGTATCAAGAGATTCTCTGCAGGATCTATTACCACCTACCTATATAAAATACACAAGGAAAAACTTACAAAATCCAGTGATTTAGTGAAGCCATCAACAATGCATTGTATTTCAAAGTTAATAAATGCACAGTCCTGTGTAATTTTCTTTAAAATCTGATCGAATGAAAATGTGTATTAGATTTGTTGAGCAATTTCATTAATATTATGTTTTAAATTAAACTTGTCTAATTTGTTCTGAAGTCGTAAAATTAAAACAAAAATATGATGTTTGAAATAAAAAAAAAATGACCTTCTTAAGATACAGTGCTGCTATCCCACAAGTTGACATGGGATGGGATCGGATAGGATTCAGGATTGAGGATTCACGATAGAAACATATAGAAGTAAATCCAATCCTATCCTATCCTATCCTGTATCCTACAGCCAATCAGATTCGAGCAAAGGTTCATTCATATTTCAGAATAAATTACAAAAACGAAATACGATATAAAATGTTTACAAAAGAAATATTTATAAAATTTCAATGGAAAATAAAACATTAATTTCTCAAAACACAGATTTACATTATAAACTTCGAGTAACACGGCGTACGATCTTACCGTGAACGATCACCGGAAGAATTAGGGAATGTAAACAACGAAGAGTCCAGACATCGAAAGACCGTATTTCTTCAGCTTGTTTGGATGATTTAACCGATTCTTACTTGTGTAAAAGTGTTCTAACATGTTTTCTGTTAAATATGCTCTGTTTGTTTGGATAATTCCACAGGAACCATCAACAGCGGACTTGAATACATGTAGATGATGTGCGAGTTCATGTAAGTATACTACGCACTGTACACTGTACATTAGGGCTGGATCAATATATCGGTAATCGGTATATATCGATATTTTTTAGCAATACGATAACCGATACAGAGATGCTTGCGTATTGCTCGATTATTTCAACGTTTAATTAAGAGAAAGAAAAACGTGAAAGTGACTAATATTACGAACGACTTATCTAAAATCGGTTAAACGCCTGTAAACATGTCAAAAGTGTAGGGTCGCTACGTAAAAGTCAGCAGCAAAAAGGCAAAATATAATTATATTTGTCAACAAGAAGTTGCAAGTTCTGGTGGAACAACGAGCCTAATATATTATTACCCATCTCAGACGGCATCGCATTATTGACCTGTTTGCTACTGTGAAACTTGGAGGCAATTCCGGTAGGTAAAATGGCGAGTAAAAAAAGTCATGGAATGTAAACCGATAATAAGATATCAATCAGAAGTTTAAAGTCGTAGTTTATTTTAACTCAGGGCAATTTGGTAAAATATCATATCTGCCATTACTTCCACGAAAATGACGTCAAGTGAAGTATTAACACAGTCAAACAGGTCAATCACAATGTTGTGATGTCGTCTGTGGCTTCAGAACGAGTAGCACCAGTGGCAACATATTTACATGCACAAGGGCTTGTTTGAAACCTAAGTGGATCGATGCCTTGATTTTTTCTGAAGAAAAATATGGGCAAATAACATTAATCTGTCATTCACTTGTCCATTCAAAGAGAATAAAAAAAAAAAACAACAAGGATTTAAAATGTTTTATTATTGTAAATTTATGCTTTAATCAAAAAAACACTATCACCTCTTTAAAAAAAACATGCAAAAAATAGTGTATTCTCATTTGTCTGTATCGGCAATATGTATCGCATATCGCACCTCTGTATTGCAATATGTATCGTATCGAAAAATTTCTTTCAATACCCAGCCCTAGTGTACAGGTTTGCATTTTTAGCTCACCTCGACGAAGTCGAGATGAGCTTATGCTATACCCCCGGCGTCGGCGTCGGTGTCGGCGTTAGCGTCGGCGTCCCAGGTTAAAGTTTTAGGAGCAAGTCCATTCCCAAGTAACTATAAGCCCTACCCGGACCAAACTTGCATGGATGATACATCTAGGGATGTACACTATCAGACTTGCTTCGGATGCTGGATCTGACCTACATTTTCTAGATGAGTGACTAGGTAAAAGTTTTTGGAGCAGGTTCAAGTTTTTGGAGCACGTCCATTCCCAAGGAATTATAAGCCCTACCCGGACCAAACTTGCATGGATGATACATCTATGGATGTACACTACCAGACTTGCTTCGGATGCTGGATCTGACCTACATTTTCATTCCCAAGTAACTATAAGTCCTACCTGAGCCAAACTTGCAAGGATGATGTATCTAGGGATGCACACTACCAGACTAGCTTCGGATGCTGGATCTGACCTACATTTTCATTCCCATGAAACTATGAGCCCTACCTGAACCAAACTTGCATTGATGATGTATCTAGGGATGGACACTACCAAACTAGTTTCGGATGCTGGATCTGACCTACATTTTCATTCCCAAGTAACTAGAAGCCCTTTTTGGACTAAACTAGCATGGATGATGTATCTAGGGGTGGACACTACCAGACTTGCTTCGGATGCTGGATCTGACCTACATTTTCATTCCCAAGTAACTAAAGGCCCTAGCTAAATCAAACTTGCATGGATGATGTATCTAGGGATGGACACTACCAGACTTGCTTCGGATGCTGGATCTGACCTACATTTTCATTCCCAAGTAACTATAAGTCCTACCTGAACCAAACTTGCATGGATGATGCATCTAAGGATGGACACTATCAGACTTGCTTTGGATGCTGGATCTGACCTATATTTTCCATACAAGAGACCAGATTAAAGTTTTGGGAACAGATCAAGTCCTCGATATCTGCAGTATTAACAAAGTTTTGAATATTTGTTAACACTTTACATGTTTTTCACCCTACACACGTAGAAATGTGAACATGCCATGTAAGGGGTTAAACACAACTTGCAAGAATATTGTTGTTGGGATGAATACTAAATATTAAGAAAATATGATGTGAGATTTCCATTACTTAAACTGATAACATTCGTCGAGGTGAGCTTCGTAATCTTTGATTACCTATGTTTATACTTATTTATCCCTCAAAACAATGTTCTCATGTCTTAAAATATAAACATTTTATTCTATTTAGTATAAACAAAAATTAGGTGCGGAAAAAAGTAGTAGTGTAGACTGTAGACAGAAGGGGGGATAAAATATTTACAAATACCCCCGTTACTCTGTCATATAATTCAATCAGCTATTTATGAGCTCTAAGACTAAAACAAGTATTAGCTTTCCTAAAAAGCTTGTCTGACGTGGTTTGCTTAAATATATAAAGCGGAAAGAAATAATATATTATGTTATATAATTTCTTTCGTTCGTTGATATATCTTTAGGAGACCATGCGTAATCAGTATTGTATACAATAATGCATAAAGAACTTTAAATTGAAGCTCCTGGCTCCAGGATCATGAAACAAACTAAGACTTGGGTGAAATTTTTAATCGCCGATAAAATATTTATTAATTATGGAATTTATTTCTTCATTTGCAATAACAACACCTCTGTGAACCAATATTATAAATATCTCTAACCCTAACCCTTTTGGTCTGCTTGACTTTTACAACATTTTATTATAAAATAAAGATTTTGATCGACTTAGGCTTAAGATGTTTCAAGATCCCGGGTCAGCATTTTTCAAGTAATGTTTTATATGTTAAATGACCTAACTGACTTTTTATTCAACAAACAGAATAAAATGAAGGTTGTCAATGATGAAATAAATGGGAAGATCTTTGATCACATAATGGGCGCGTATAACCCTAGCCCTAACCCTGGCGATAACAATCTTGGCAGAGCGTTACACATGCTGACCATTCCCCTACTGTTCTTGAAAGCTTTCATTGCTTCTCAAACCATTTCATGTACAATGATTCTCTACTTTAAACCGTTACGTAATTGATTGATGAAATTCTACTGAAAATAAGCAATCAATTATTGAACCAAAACATGTAAAATGACTTTTAAAATCTTTGCTACACAACACAAAACAGTGAGATTTATATAATAAGGCACTTTTTATAGAGAACGGAAGCGGGCATGTTCAAAGATGAAAGCACGGATTATAGATCATTCAGTAATGCAAATAAAAGCTCATTTCCTCCTGGGACGAACTATATGCGTCTTCGGAGATTATTCATGTATCGAAATTTCCACCATCGAACTATCTAAACAATTTCATGGAACGACTGCATAAATAAGCCCTGGTTAAATCTAGTACTGTCTGACGCCGTGACGTCAGACAACAATCATATGTATTATGCCTTAATCAGTTTATTAATCTTATTATTTCCTTAATTCTTTCATTTCAATGTAACTTATAATAAACTAATGTAGAATCATCATGACCATTTCTAATGCTACTGCTGAAATGTTTAATAAGCTCAATCAGCAGTGCACTTACATATTGTACATGTATGTATGATGTATTGTGAGTTATGAAAGATAAGTTAATCTTTTAATATTCATCATTACAGTGATGGATTTGCCTGCACTCATGCGTCATCATGCGTCATCACTGTATAAAGAATTTTAATCTAAAAAGTATGTATGATTTTATTTTTATCATGTATTTTTAAATGGTCATTCAAATATATAAATATCATTATCTGCTTTGAGGTGACATGTCTGCAGTTTCTCGGAACAAGTGATTTTCTTTCAAAAATCTTGAGAGTTAAACTGAAAGAAATGTTGAATTTTTCTGGTCATCATGTTGTTGTTACATACACTGTAGATATTTTCTTCTTCTTTTACATATTCAAATTTCAAGACCAAAAAAAAAAAAAAAAAAAAAACAAGAAAAAACATTAAATAGATAAATACAAAGAGAAAATAGAGAAAAGTCACTAAAAACAAATGTATTCATACTTGTTAGCAAGTTGACAAGATAAAATGAATTATAATGTACAAGTAAATTATCTGAAATAAGACTTTTCTTCTTAATTTTATATGACTGAGGTTGCAGTATAAGATTTTATTTTTCATGATTTCTAAATGCATTATTTTTTTTGAGAGAAAAAGGTGAAATTTAAGCCAATTGTACATGAAATGTGAAAGATAATCACAATCAAAAACATTTTAAATGTGTATGAAATGTGTATGACAAAATTTACAATCTACATGCCTATAATTATGTGATTTTTTTTTCAGGAAACCCTGCAGATTTGCAGCTGTTCAGAATGCAGTTCATGCCATATGCTGTTAGAGTAAATGATGAAAGATGTTCAAACCAGTGTCAAAGATTCCTAAGACTGAAATCATGGTGCTTTTATTAAGGAGATCAGTGTATGTTTTCTGTGCATTGTTGACATTTGTGGAACTGTTCAGTTTATGACCATCTCTCTGACAATAACTCTGACATTTGAATTTCAATTTGAGCGTCGGATAAGAAAGTCAAACTAAATGCATGTAAAACATTATACTACGGTAATAAAAACATATTGATAAACTTAAATTTAAACAAAGTTCATGTACATGTATATGTGATCTTTGAATTAAAATTCATCAATGCTGTACATGGATACTTTTAATGACTTTGTCTCATGGTAATGGAATATTCAATATTGTTAAACATTGTTGAGGAATCACCTTGAATAAAAATATTGTGAACTTGATAAAGTATTTTTCCTCATTTAAACACTGATAATTTTAAGATCAAATGTCAAGGTCAAATAAAAGGTTTACTCAAAAATGTGTTATACATCTGTGAATTCTTATGCATGTTTATAAGATCTAAGGAATGTGTGGAACATTTTTAATATTTTTTAATCAGACACTGATTAAGATTCAAGATCCAATGCCAAGGTCAAATACAACCTTGCTTTACTCAAAAATGAGTTGTAAATACTGTGAATTCTTAATTTCTCATGCATGTTTTATAAGATCTTAGGAACATGTGTGACCTCACTACAATATTCATTACTGTTAATCTGTCAACCAATATCAAATTTAGAAAATATATTCTATTAAACATAAATTATTAAATTTTCACACATAAAACAAAATTGGAAATTGAAATACATTTGTACGGCATTGAGCTGACCATAAACTGAGAAGAAACTGAAGTTAAATGAAAAAAAAAATTATGTCAATCATCTTGAATTTTATTTAGCAACTATATATTTTGCATGTTTGAAAAATATGACATACAACAGATGATGAACTGAAATTTTAAAAAAGAATAAATTATGAATTTAAATAAAAAAACATACATTTAATATTTGATATTATAAGACAATTTCACATTTAAAATGTTTAATATGTGAAAGTCAAAATATTCTAGATCTACATTTTGACTTTGTCTGTTTGCTTTATGGTCTAGTCATATCTTCTTTTTGACAATTGCATACAGAAAAACCTGTTATGCAGGCACAGTTAGACTATAGATACATGTACATGCATGTTATTTTCATGGTGCTCAGTTTAGAAAAAAATTAAATTTTACATGAAACATATACTTAAACATTTTTACCGTATCGGCCTATGATTTTTTAAAAAAAATAATTAATTATAATACGTCGGACGCAAGTCGCGATCCCGGGTCTCCCGATCATTGTTAGTACGAAAATTAAAAAACTAAGTATATATTTTTTTTCTTAAATTCTTCTGATAGCCCAATTTCTTTACATATGTTCGCAAAATCAGTACTTGTCCACGTGTAATTACGATCTGTTTGTTAACATTTATTTTTAACATGGCAATGATAATCGTAAATTTAATTTGTGCGGCGAGTCGGGAATTATGGAATGCCGATCTCGATTATTTTTTTTTCCATTAAAATTTATAACATTTAAATGAATACCATAACTATGTCTGATTTTTCCCTGGTAATTCCTTTTTTTCGTTTTGTCAAATTAATTCCTAAAAATTAAAAAAACTGAGAGTTGCAGGATAGGATAGGATAGGATTAGACTGAAATCACAGGATAGGATTGTGGATGCAGGATTCACGAAAGGATAGGATAGAATTGTCAACTTATAGGATAGCAGCATTGTAAGAGAACGTAGACAACAGTAGAAATACGTACATTTGAAAATAGAATATTGATCAGCAACCACACAAAAAACTCCAAAGCTGCAATATCTGCTCCTAATTATCACGAATAAAAACGTTAAGAGAACGTATTTCCAACAATAAGTTTATATGCTTGAAATAGAGGGGGAAAAGAGTAAAAGCTAGAGACTGAAGAATAAGAGAGCAAAAGACAAGAGGCCCAAGGGCCTTGAATCGCTCTTCTGATAAATTGTACAACCTATCTCTTGTATTTGAAGCCTCTAACCCTAAGTATCCTAAGGCCAAAGTTGCATCACCTGACAAAGTTTGATGATTCTTAGCCAATTAGGACTACTTCTTAGTCTACATTCTTGGAAAACCCAAATGCATCAACTGACACAGTTTGATTATTCTAAGCCAGTAAGTACCGGAGACACTTAAATATAGCCAAAAAATGTCGAAAGTAGGTCACCATCTGACAAAGTTTGATGATTCTAAGCCAATTAGAATTGGATATGCTTAAATATAGCCATAAAATGTGGAAAGTAAGTCACCTTGACCTAATTTTTGGTCATCACTCTCCAAAAATCCAATATGCATTAACTCACAAAGTTTGACGATTCTAAGCCAATAAAAACCGGAGATACTTAAATATAGCCTTAAAATGTCGAAAGTAGGTCACTGAGACCTACTTTTTGGTCGACATTCTCCGAAAACCCAAGATTCATCAACTGACAAAATTTGATGATTCTAAGCCAGTCAGTACCGGAGACACTTAAAAATAAACGAAAAATGTCGAAAGTAGGTCACCATGACCTACATTTTAGTTGACATTTTTCAGAGTCAAAATAGGCATCTGCTGACTAGGTTTGATGATTCAAAGCAAATAAATACTTGAGATATTCAAAAGTAGGTCATCGTGACTTATTTTTTAGTAAACGTTCTCCGAAAATCCAAGATGCATCAACTGACAAAGTTTGATGATTCTACACCAATAGGTACAGGAGATACTGAAATACAGCCATTAAATGTCGAAAGTAGGTCACCGTGACCTAATTTTTGGTCGTCACTCTCCGAAAATCCAAGAAGTACCAACTTACAAAGTTTGATGATTCTAAACCAATAAGTACCGGAGATACTTAAATATAGCCATAAAATGTCGAAAACAGGTCACCATGACCTAATTTTTGGCCGTCACTCTCAGAAAACCCAAGATGCATCAACTGCCAAAGTTTGATGATTCTCAGCCAATAAGTATTGGAGATACTTAATTATAGCCATAAAATGTCGAAATTAAGTCACCGTGACCTAATTTTTGGTCATCACTCTCCAAAAATCCAATATGCATTAACTCACAAAGTTTGACGATTCTACGCCAGTAAAAACCGGAGATACTTAAATATAGCCTTAAAATGTCGAAAGTAGGTCACTGAGACCTACTTTTTGGTCGTCACTCTCCGAAAACCCAAGATTCATCAACTGACAAAGTTTGATGATTTTAAGCCAATAAGTACCGGAGGTACTTAAATAGAGCCATAAAATGTCGAAAGTAGGTCACTGTGACCTACATTTTAGTCCACATTTTTCAGAGTCCCAAGATGCATCTCCTGACCAAGTTTGATGATTTTAGGTCTGAAGGTAATCAAAATATGCCTTTTAAACAATTTGAAAACATATGCTTGCAAAATTCTAAAAGTAGGTCACAGTGACCTACTTTTTCTTAAATATGATTTAAGGTCCCAAGATGCAGCAACTTACAAGATTTGATGATTCTAACCCTTTCAGTGCCTGAAATAATGGGATTAAATGTTTTAAAAAGGTTTAGTCATTAAGTTCAAAAAGTAGGTCATGGTGACCTACTTTTAAGTTGTCATTGTTCAAGGATCCAAGATGCATCAACTGACTAAGTTTCATGATCATAGGCCTTAAAGTTTCCAAAATATGCCTTCAAATCAATTTGAAAACAAATGCCTGCAAAATTAAAAAAAATAGGTCACCGTGACCTACTTTTGAGTTAACATGATGTGAAGTCCTAAGATGCATCAACTTACAAGATTTGATGATCCTACTCCTTATAGTAGGCAAACTGTAAACATTTTTATTTATAGTAAATTTAGGTCAACTTTAAAGTGACCTTGAGACAACGCCCTTTGCCCCAGGGTCATGCCTTGAACAATTTTTAATCTTCAACATATCCTGATCCTTGTATGTAAGTTTGGTAAAAGTCTGCCTGGCGATTCTGGAGGAGAAGATTTTTTAGCAACAAGTACTTTTGGTTATGTTTTCCTCATTATCTCCCCTTGTTTTGAGGTCCCAACCCTTATTTTAGTATTAATGGTTGCCCTTGGGCCAAGGATACCCTGTGGCAAATTTGGTACTGATTGGCCAAAGGGTTCTTGAGTTATGGCCCATATTCTAAAAAGTTAACGCACACCGCACACCGCACAAAAGGCCATAGCATTAGCTCTTTGAGCCTTTGGCTCAGAAGAGCTAATAAAAAGATAAGTGAGAGTAAACAAGAATAGGAAGAAGAGAAATATTGTCTATACTAGAGAGAGAGAGAGAGAGAGAGAGAGAGAGAGAGAGAGAGAGAGACTTACTGAAATGTAGCCTTGTCATTTAGAAAGTTCTATTTTTTTCTAAGATGACCTACAAAAAAATGAAGTTAGATAAATTCAATACGGTGATTTGACTTCCCACATCTATCAACAAAATCCATCGGCTCCACTGATGTCAATTTAAAATTGCTTCCTAGAACGCATTACAAGGATTCACCTCTAACCCTTCTCGTTAAAATTGAAATAATGGGTATTGTAAAGACAATCATTGAACTTTATTGAATAAATTATGAAATATGTTGCTCACTTGACTTGACTATCAAAACGTTATTAATTACTATTACAAAATTTGAAGAAAAAAAAAACAGTTATAACATTACATCTATGTACTGGTAGTATGTGTTTAGGTCTAACTTGTAAATATTTATCTAAAAGCAGTCGTTTTCGTTAATGCTCCCCATCAGTACCAAACAATTAGTGAATTACTATTTATAAGGGGACACTGTCTTAAGCGGAGAGAAAGGGAACGAGAATATTTTTTATCACAATAAAATACCATGTCGATAAAAAAGTCTGCATATTTATTTTTTCATCATGTTATTACAATACAACTGTATCGTAATAATATTTTTCACTTTAAATAGCATTACATATATGGGACACATGTGAGACTTCAACATTAGATATGTGACAGTAGTATCTGTAATGGATAAACAGCGAAATGGTATTGAAAACGTTTAGTTAGCAGACATATGTTACTTTTTAAAGCATCTTTTTTTCCACTTGTAAGGACAGATGATACAAACAAAAATAAATACCTGGATATGTATATATTTTTTGTCTTCTCTGATGCTCATAAGTACCGATGCCCTTCTGAACCCATCCTTATTAATCTTTACAAATACCTTTCGCTTCAAATCCCATTTTTGTGAAATTTGGAATAAAAAGTGAAAAAGAAACCTACGCAGGTTTAAACATGACCCAAGGTGTTATTTTCAATTTTTTGACACAAATTTGTTTGCACTTGTATTATCTGTCCTTAAACCCATAGAATTTTTACCTTGTCAAATATCCAGCTTTGCATAAAACTTTTTATATATTTCTGGTCACACTGATATATATTTATATATATATATATATATATATATATATATATATATATATA
>PRKT01000714.1:27072-59000 GCA_003671525.1 Saccostrea glomerata
AATATATATATATATATATATATATATATATATATATATATATATATATATATATATATATATATATATATATATATATATATATATATATATATATATATATATATATATATATATATATATATGTATGTGCCTGGATCGATAGATCCAGGGCGTATGGTGTTTTTGTTCATTCTTTCTGTCTGTTTGTCTGCAAACTTTAACCATTGCCATAACTTTTGAGCCATTAAATATAGCGACAACATATTTTTTGTATGCATACTCCAGTGTTGTTGCTATTTCACATGCCACCAAGTTCAATGACCGATTGAGCTTGACTACCAAGTTCAATTACCGATTGAGCTTGACTACCAAGTTCAATGACCTTGTGACCTTGACCATGACATTTATGCTTAAAATAACCCTTTTCCTGCAAACTTTAACCTTCGCCAAAACTTTTGAACCATGAAAGACAGAAACTTCACATTTGGTGTGCAAACGCCACTCATTAAGCCTTTTACAAAGACACCAAGGTCACTGACCTTGCAACCTTGACTATTACTTAAATCCTAAATATAGCTTTTCTGAAGCTTAGCCATAACTGTTGAACAATGAAAAATAAAGACTTCGTCCTTTGTATGCATACTCAAATGGTCAAGATCTTTCAAATGATGCCAAGGTGAATAACCTTGTGACCTCGAAGTATGCTAAAAATAGCTTTTCGAACATTGTTGCCATCGGGCGCATAGTGTTTCACAAACACATTTTGTTTTTTTTTTACAGTGTGTGAGGGGTGATAATCATACAATGAGGCAAAATTAAAGGGGCTCACTACAACATCACAATAGGGCATACATCCGTTGAAACGCCATTTTGGTCTCAAGATAAACTGATTCAAATTCACTTAAAACCAATAAATCACCGAGTATAACACAACGTGCGAAATTGTGGATGGAGCGCTAGTGAACATTGAATCACGTCAAAGCGACGAGAATGTCCTATACATAACAAAATGAATTGTTTGTTAATTTTTTTTCAATTTCTACTTATTTATTTATTAAGTAATATATCTGCAAACTTATTACAATAGATATGAATTCTAGTTAGGAAAAAATAATAAAAAGGGTTTGATTTTGTTTTTAATTTGGTCAAATTCCACTTTAAAGGTCAAAAATACTTAAACAATTTAGGGTGTAATATCCCTCTGATAAGAGAGATAACTTTCTGAAGACATTTTCTCATGACATTCAATAAATTGTCATTTCAAATTTTACAGACCTCATTCATGAGGACCATTTTAGTCCACTCATTGGAATGTGTTATATCGTTGAGATGTTGATTTGTAATTTTTATTGCCAATATTTTCATTGATAATTTTTATAAGAGTTGACCTTTAACATTTATTCTCAGTTCCTATAAATTGTAGAAATTGAGGTATTTCTATCTCTTAACGTATAAGTCATTTAATTGTTACATACATTTCAGATGCAGAATTGTTGATAAACATGCAAAAAATATTTTGATTTGCTAAAATATTTACAAGGGCGATTATGGAAAGATGACTCTTGTTGATGGATGCGTACCGAAAACATTTTCATATTCTGATTTAAAAAGGAGCGCTTCAGTGCGTTTTCTAATGTGAATGAAATAGGTATGAGAGTATATAGTATTTTATACATACCTAATATTTTTAATTTTATTTGTGAGATAGAAAATAAATTATATTATCGTATCAAATATACTTCATCTCATGATTTGAGCTAATAATATATTTCTAAAAAAATCAATGTTTCAAATTTGACAAAAAATTGGTGAAATTCAGATCAGAGGGATATTCAGTTAAAACTAATTGCAAGACCTTGTCACGATGAATATAAAAGCCCTAGCACCAACTGATCAAAAGTATAAAGAATATTAAAGTTATGTATATTTTGTAAAAAAAATGCATGGAACTACAAAGTCAAATAGCCAAATGTGTAGCTACCCAATGGAAAATCTTGTCACAACGAAAACTACTGAGAAAGCAATTGCTCCAACTAATTAAAAGTTATTGGCAAAAATAAAATTTAAATACACACAATTAATTATTCCTGGTTTTTTGTTTTTTGAGTAATTCTTCAATTGTCATAATATTATTTAAATATAAAAAAAAATTGTTATGTCATTTAGATTACTTAAGATTTTTAAGATTTTAATTAACCCCTCTTGTTTTATCATATGTAAACAAACCCTTTCATGTATGCTTGCATTCTAAGACTCCGTAATTTGATGTAGAAAAGGGACATAGTAAAATTTGATAAAGATATTTTGGCGCTACTAATAGAAGGGTTGAAGAACAATCGCTGTCATTTATCACGATCTCCGTCTCATTTGTGAAAAAAGGTCCCCCATGTTCACTGCACAGGCCCACTGCAACGGTTTATGAAAGGGGGATCAAACCAAATAATCTGACATGAATGCCCAAAAAACATAAAAAAAATTGCAAATAATTTTTACTTGCTGTTGGAAATAAATGTATATGTATTTTTGGATCACATAGTGAATTTTCTAAAATCAATAATAAAAAAATAATTGATTGATTGATCATATACTTTTAACGTCTCTCTCAAGAATTTTAAACTCATATGGAGACTCCACACTTCCGGTAGAGAGCTGCAAATGTTTGTTTTTATTCAGCATTCAAAGCTATTGAGCAGGGGGGGGGGCTCCACCTACTACGACACGGGACCTCGGTTTATAGGGTATTTTCAGAAGGACAGGTCTCTACATCTAACAGTGGGACATATTACAAAGTAACGATCAACACCTTATTTCGCGACTTTAGAGCACTGTGCCTCTTGGGCGCCTTATAAAGAGTAAAATTAATACGTTGTAAATGCAGTATAAATATTATGTTAAATATTGTTGTTTACGTAATGCAATTTTGACATCAGAAATATTCATCTCACGTATCAAAGTTCTGTTACAATGTAAATTATTTTTCATTTCACCATATGAACTTCATTTGACATTAAGTAAAAAAATATGTTTTTGCATTTGTTGCAAGTATTCATTCTATAAATATTAAGTTTGAACTTTATATCATATATACACAGTGGATAATACATACGGGATTTGGAAACAAGTTGTTAAAAATTTTAAGTCTTTGGTCATTTCTTTAAATAACTTTTTTATGAATTGCTGCATATATTCATCTCACATAAAAAATTAAACCCTTAGTTGAAAATTGTCAGGTCTTCTATTTCTTTCCAAGAATTGCTGCAAATATTAATATCATAAACGCTTACATCTAAATTGAATGAAGTTTTTTTGTATAAAACAGTGATGGCGTACCATTGGAACGGTTCAGTTTTGATTGACTCATGGTCTTCTCTCCATTTTTTTTAACAAATGTTAGTGTGTTTCTTTGAAATAAATTGCATACACACAAGTATAACATTTGAAAACTATGGATAGATGATCCATAGATAGCAAATGTTTAGAAAAAAAACGTATGCAAAATGTGATATTCTATACCTAATGAATCATCAAGCCAATTTATAACTTTTAAACTTAAGGTAGGACAAAACATCCGTGGATTTTAATTTTTGTCACGTGTTGAAGCTGGCTATCTCTAAAAATCACATAAATTTAACTATGTTTAATAAATTTATGTACAAAAAAAGATAATTATAACAAAGATCTCACACAATCTACCACACTCTGATCCAAACACTCTTCCTCACTATATAACAGATAACAAAAATCAAAACCCAATTATTAATAAATATATCAGCCAATAACCCCAGGTTTATGCTTCAGATATCAATCAATGAATGTCTCAATGCTAAACATTTCCAACAATACTGTAGTTGTCGTCCCCATATCATCATCGTCATCATCATCGTATAAATAAAACCACCTCAGGTTTGCCAATGCACTATGTTCATCTAACGAACTATAATTACAATGTTACGTGTGGTTTGTTTTATCTTTGTCTGTCCACCATCAGCGAGTCTTGATCACACACACAGAATCTTTCCGGGCTTTAGTCATGCAACCTTTCTACGACGTACCTTTCGCTGTGTCACCACGATCATATGATCCCCTCAGCTTAGTGAAAGTACCCAATATCATGTCCCAGTTTCCTTGACGCACGAACCTGTTTCAGTGCCAGTGTCAAATCGTACGCTTCTCTGTCAGGAATGAGCAGGCCTCAATTGTTCATGTACGCCTTACTATCTTGTAAGGACTTATGGGTAAAATAGGAATAGGGATAAAACGCAAATAAAAATTATATATACAAGCGGAATAGTGATTTTTACATACCTCCCCCATAATTAAAAAAAAATGGTAACGAGATACCCAGCTTGACACGTGACATTTGGTGGCAGTGTCAAATTATAGCATGTACTGCTGCTATCCACATATACTAGGTGCTTCAAAATTAGAAACTGTCTGCAGGTGCCAGAAGTTACCAGGCCTCAATTGTTCTGGTCGGCCTAGCTATCTTACAACGACCTTTGGGTAAAGTAGGCATAGGGATAAAACGCGGGAAATACAAATTATATACACATATGCAAAAGGTGTTGTAACAATTTTAAACCATTTCTTAAAAAGTACTGGAAAAAAAAAGAATGAGATTACTATATTCACAACAATGAACGATCCCTGGAAGAAAAATAACAAGTTTTGGCATGTTTGCGACATATTAGTGCAAAAAAAATAGAGAATCCTATATAATGGTAACTTGGGAGCTTGCATATGGATTTTTTTTACGCTATCTTAGTGCAGTAAACAAGCATGTAACAGTCTGTTATAAAATGCAGTGCACGCATGTAGCTTTTCTTTTGTTTATCTTTTTTAATTGTTTGCCATTGAATTTTTTTTCATTGCCAAAATATATCAAAGCACTGATTCAATTTTTCTTTATTTTTACACATTTTATTCAAGGACCCCTTTGAATCAATCAGTTGATTTTTTTGTGAAAAATTGAATTACATGTATACATATTCTCTTAAGATAACTTAAACTGTCGGATATTTACACGTGAATTTTCAATTCTGACGCTACGTATCTTCTATTTTTACTTCATATTCTACTCAAACTTAAAGCTTTTAACGCAAGCTTTAGACATCAATGGGTAATATAAGCAGAATCGCCTCACCCTTTCATAGTTTTGTTTCTAAAATTGTTTTGTTTTAAATTTAAATCTGATATCGAATAAGCAAACTTTGGGTTCCTTTAAATATATTTGCTTTATTTGCTTGCAATGAAGTGAATTAAAAAAAACAAGAATTTTATCGAATAACATGAAACTCATTATGAAAACATAGAATAAGAATGAACATTACTTGTCTTCGAGCAAAAAATTATACATTTTCGAAAATGAAATGATGCACTGCATACCTTTTAGTTTTCCTTCTCTCAAATTAAAAAGGAGTGTTGCGTGACATCTTGCTTTTATAATACATACATAATTTCTTGTGCAGACGAATTCTTTCAATCTAAATAAGAGGTCATATCGATCTATTCAGTTTGCATTATAATATTGTGGTTAAACGTTCTTGAAAATAGGTATTCTTTTCAAATAATTTCATATAAATATGTTGGAAAAAGTAAACAGTGTACAGTTTTAAAATATAATCTTTTTATCTTTGTAACTTTTTTCATATAAAACAAGTCAAGTAAGGGTGCAGCAGTTTAAAACTACCTTTGTGTTTCCGCGTATAGCTTTTTGGATCACTGAGTAAGTTCAAATTTGTGCAGCGTGTTTCAAGCTTGAATTTTATGCCCCTGTAATCGACAAAATGTGATGTAAAATGTTTTTAGTGTGTCTAGCTGTCCACAAAAACTTAAACCCTTCTATGACTATTCATTGGTTGGTTATATGGCTTGCATATTTCATGTGTTTTTTTGTTGTTGTTGTGACAGGGCCTTTCATTGGGTACCAATATACATGTGTATCTGAACTCTTGACGCTCTTTGAGTTTGCAAAAAATTTACAGACTTTAACATAGAACAAAACATTTAAACACTTGCTGCTAGGGCTTTCATAATTCATATGGCTGTATATTCATTATAAAAAAAACCTTTTCCATGACTTACATATAGTTTTGACATTTTTGCTTTGGTGTTTGAAAAAAGTACCATTGCAATAACCCTTGTACAGCTGGTAATATGACCTTCGGACTTCAATGCCTACATGTATTGTGACCTTACTTTTGCTGATTTACAACTTTTTAAACATTAGACGCGTTTCAAAGAATTTAGTCTTATCCAAAACTTTTGGATAATTGATGATAAGTCTTTACTATTTTCTATTATTATCTCTTATTAAAAAAAAACTTCCAGGTCACCTTTAGTTTCACCATTTGTCTTTGACTTAGGAGTATGATCCACTTGAAACAAATAACATAGGCCCTTACATTTGACTATTTTATGCTTGGACATTCATATTTCACATGTATATTTATTTAGACTAATCCATTCTTTATGTAACAGCATTTTAACAACATTTAACATCAGTTTACCTTCACCTTTGAGTAAGACTTGCATTATATTTTAACGTTCACCTTTTTCTTAAAAATTTCCATACAAGGGCATCAATGTTTTACAAACACATATTGTTGATAAAATATACCCTAGTTTGAGTACATATACCATAAAAAGTGCAGTTGAATTTATCATGTATACTTATGCTTTTAACATTGTAGAAAGTAAAAATTAAACTTACATATCTTGTTTATTAATACGATTGAATATCTAAAAACAGACTCACCTGATAAAGTAAATCATCACAGATTATACATACCTAGAATAATTTGTTAAAATACTCGACATTAAGTGCATCCATCCATGATAATTCTGCGAATTCTATTTATATCATAAAAAGGACATCTCGTATTTTAAACCAATATCTTGTGTGCATTTAAACGTAACGTTATGTTAATGTGAACCAACAGAAGGACGTTGCTTGATGTCTTTCGATGATTTTTTTTAGTTGAGGATAATGTAGAAATACAATTCCATTCACTATATTATTTGAATTTCTGATCTTCCGTGTTCAAACTGCAGATCTCTCTTCATATCGTTTCAAATGGATTTGATTAACAATTGGACATAAAAAAAAAACTTAGAAAATCAAATAAGAAAAATGCTCTAAAAATGTATATAACTAAGGAAAATACAAGAGTTTTAAAAGATCAAGAATTGTTTCATAAAGAAGGTTAAAGAGATTTTTAACAAGCAGTTAGTACCATTTAACGTCTGCCATTGGATATAACACATTTTAAAGCATGCACAGGAAGAAAGTTATACTCGAAATACGAGATAATCCGTGAACCCGGGTATATTTAATGTACATAACTCATGTACATTAAATAACGTTGAATATGCAAGATCAAGTATCTTGTGCAAATTTCATAAACAAAAAAAGAAGCCAGGGAGCATGGTATCAATAAGTATGACTTGTTCCTCATTTTTCGGGTGTGTATCAGTCATTTTACGATCGATGGATCGATTCATGGTATAAAACATGATAAAAATAATTGTTTTTAATAGCAAAATGACAATTTTTCTCTAAAAACATACAATGTATCAGTGAACTTAAGAAAAGAACTGTCCACAAATCTTACATTGTTCACATTTTACAAAAGTTTTAATATTACATTTTTTTTTAAATAATGTTATGGAAGTTAATATTCACGGGGGCCCGTTGAGGCCAGTTCAGAGAATTTTTTTTTTTTTTTTTTTTGGCAGATAAACGATATAAATTTTTGTATTTAAACGCAATACTCTTTGCATTTAACGCAATAAATCTTCCTTCTAAAGATTCATTTTGCATTTAAACACAATGAAATCGTGCTGTATAGTTTGAAATCAGACATCGAGTAGCCAAAGATTATAATAAATACTACGACCTTGTTCTTTACAGAATATCTATTTGGTTCTATTTCTTTTTGCAAAGTGCTGCAGTTTTTGAGACCTGATCTTAAAAGATGGCATCATAACAAACAATATTTCTTAATTTATTAAACCCCAATGCTTTTAACGGTGCCTTTATTCAATTGTTTACGCATAACAGCTAATTAAGATTGTTTCCGTGGTATTAATAGACTCATCAAATTGGTATAGTAGGCATCTATCAGTTCATTTGAATTTAATATTGATTTCAAATTATTCAATCTCTAATGTTCCCATGTTCTCGTATTAACTGTATGATCAGGATGTGAAAATACTGTACATATACATAATTTGTACATATACATAAGTCTAAACATTTCATCAGTCGTTTCCTCAACCTCTTTATACATGGTTTAAACTTTGTGACGGCAACGAGGGGTGATAATTTTTCAATCATTATTTCTTCTTCAGTCTTTTATTTTGAAATCCCTTAGGCTAAAAGTTGTTTAAATGATTTAAATATATTTATATATCTATGCATGCTAGAGATATGTTTCTTCCTAAAATTGTCTTTGTTTTTTTTTTAACTGACCCTCCATTCTTCTCTTTAAATCCATACCAATGTTTTAACAATTCAGAAAATGCTTGTTCAGAAGACTCTGATTCTATAAAGATAAACAATGCACAATTCTTTACTTTACTGTACAAGAAAGAAAGAAATATCAGTATGCTTAGGTCCATTGCACCCTTCAAAGATTTATAGAAATGATTGCTTTTAATTACAAAGAATGTTGTGTTTAAACGCAAAAAATATTGCGTTAAAACGCAAAAAATATTGCATTTGAACGCAAAACATTATTGCGTCAAATTGCAATATAATTGCATTTATCCGCAATATTATTGTGTTTATTCGCAATATTATTGTGTTTATTCGCAATATTATTGCGGTAAAAGAAATATTATTGCAATTAAACGCAATATTACTGCGATTGAACTCAAACATTATTGCCTTTAATCGCAAAATAATTGCGTTTTTGACGCAGTCTTTTGCGATTAAACACAAAATGCTTTGCGTTATAACGCAATGATGTTTTATTGATTGTATACTGTTTAACGTCCCTCTCTTGAATATTTCACTGATATGGAGACGTCACCCTTGCCAGTGAAGGGCTACAAATTTAGGCCTATGCTCGGCACTTACGGCCTTTGAGCAGGGAGGGATCTTTATCGTGCCACACCTGCTGTGACACGGGGCCTCGGTTTATACGGTCTCATACGAAGGACCGCCCCATTTAGTCGCCTTTTACGACAAGCAAGGGGGTACTGAGGACCTATTCGAACCCGGATCCCAACGGGGCAAAACGCAATGATTATTGCGATAAATCGCAATGTTTGGCATTTAAACGCAAAAAGTTTTGCGATTAATTATTATCTTTTGCGTTGAAATCAATAATTATAACGTTTAAACGCAATGAAAATATTTTTCTCTGATCTGACCTCAACAGGCTTCCGTAAATGTTAAATAAATCTTATTATTTCCTAATAAAGTTGTAGGTGACATTTTCGTAATTCTGGAGTTCAGTATATAACGCTAAGGCATGATTCACGAAGTCTCGCATTAATCCTTCGAAATTAAGTTCAAATTTCAGCAACAATTTCGTCACGGAAGTTAAAGTTATGGAAATTCTCGGCAAAAGTGAAAGTTAAAACCTGTTGTAAGATATTTTTTTAAAAAAGTATGAATCATTTCGCTCCCAAAATAATAAAAAAATAACATTTTAAATGCAAAAACTTTCCTGAATTACTGTAACGGAATTTAATTTTTTAAGAGAAACAAATGTTTCCTCCAATCCATTTTGTTATGTCAAAAATGTAATCGTCTTAAATGGCTGTTTTGCAATTAGAACCAATGATATAAGGTTCTTTGGTCACTCTAAAATAGGTTTTCAATTTTTTGAAGCAAGCATTCTGTCCGTTAATATTTTACACAACTCATTACGGAAGTAAATCGAGTTTAGCGAATTTCGATGATTTAGCATGAAAAAGATACATGCATTTCTTGTAAGAAGTAGTTTTACTTCGTTTTTTAGGGATAAACTTTTATAAAACGTTCGATTTCTTTGCAATCTACTCGGGACGCTGCGGAAAAATTGGTATTGAAGTTTGTAAATGAATGAAGCGACATCAAGATTTGCAGTACTAGTGAAATACGTTTTTAAACATTGCACTATGCATATTATTAAGTAAACTTAAACTGCATATTTATCAGAAAACCATCAGAAAACCATGCGTGTGTCTATTTTGAAATCGATCTTTAAAATTTTAGTTAAAATACGAAATAAATAAGGTTAATTTGTAAGCGACATGAAAAAAAAATCGTAATTGTTCATGTCTTTTTTAGAATGACTGGTATTACTTAAGAAATAAGATATCATTTTTTGAGTTTTATTGGGATGTAAAACGGGTTGGCACATGATCAAATCTTCCATTAAGCCCTCGGGGTTCAAAAATGATACCTTCTTACTTATATTAAACAGTTATTAGTTGGGTATGAGGGCAACATATGATTTGTTGGACCTGAAGGTGAAAATGTTGCCCGAGGCCGCAGGCCAAGGGCAACATTTTCACCTTCAGGTGCAACAAATCATATGTTGCCCGAAACCCAGTCTATAACTGTTTTGTTATATCATTCACTGCTCACTTAAGATTGATCAATTTAATCGATACACGCTATATTATCAATAAATTTTATATGGAAAATTATGGCATCTTCAGTAAATATAAAACATCAAGCTGAGATATAACAAAATCAATTATATATCTATTGTATGACAAAATTTATTTATCACAAAACATTTTCTTTTCTTCTTCGTTACCTTGCTGTTTGCAACATCTCTTGTAGCTCTTAACTTCGGACTATTTTCGCGTCGCCGATATTGAACGATGATTATTAATTGTGACGTAACAGACAAGTGAAGTTGCGGTCGAACAATTCTTATGTAAGACCGGTCAATAGTGAAATTGCTAGACCGATGTGATAAACAGTTCTTTTGTTGGACTTTTTATAAGTATACACTTATTTAATGACTACGAGGTAAACAGTCAAATTGTTGTCCCTCGGTAGTGGGGGAGACCTGGGAAACTGTTGTCCGAGGCCGAAGGCCGAGGGCAACAGTTTCCCAGGTCTCTCCCACTACCGAGGGACAACAGTTTGACTGTTTCACCTAGTAGTCATTGAATAAGTGTTTTATTACCTAACCTACTATATAATTAATTAAATTGGAATAAAAACACACAAACAATCAATAACAAGTTTTCACAACTGTTTAATCACATACTTGATTATTAATTAGCTGAACACATAATATAAAGATTAAAGTAATATTTTTATATTAATACTTCATAAATTAATTGTTTGTGTGTTTTATTTAAATTTGATTAATTATAAAGCAGGTAAATAGTGATGTCATGATCATCAAAACGCTTGAATATCACTATGACGCTTTAAACAGGCAACAGTTCATTCTGTGGCCCGGTCAACAGTTCACTGTTTCATGATCACGCAAAAACATAAAATAAACCGTGAAACAGTTCAAAATGCCTAATTATAATTTATATAGTAGGTTAGGTAAAAATAATAATTATAAAGAATGATATTAATAAGGGTATAACAATTACATTTGTGGCCTATGCATACTTTAAACTTGTCGAAATTACACGGCGATTGCATGGTTGGGAATGCAAAAAGTAAATGCTAGTATGAAACAAAATACATATATCAGCGAAATATGGCTGAATATCACCAACAAATCAATCTCAAACAAGTACTTTTTTGAAAATAAGTGAAGATACGGAACAGTTATATATCTAAAATAAATCTTAAAATACAGACCTGGGAAAAGTGAATAAAACACGGACCCCCGGATTTTAAAGAAGTTGGATATTGTGCGTAGGATTGGAATTAGGATTGCTGTTGACGGTTAGATTGATTGATTGATTGATTGATTGTATATTGTTAACGTCCCTCTTGAGATTTTTTTTCACTCATAAGGAGATGCAACAACCCTGCCGGCAAATTTCGTTCTATGCTCGGCACTTAGGGCCATTGAGATGGGAGGGATCTTTTTCATGCCAGCACTTACTGCGACACGGGACTCGGTTTTTACGGTCTCATTCGAAGGACCGGTCTACATGTCCCAAAGTGGGATTCAAATTCGTGACGTAAGGATTGACTCCTTACTTCGCTACTCTAGAGCAGACGGACGCTCTAACCACTACGCCACTCGGGCGACTATTGATCAGAAAGACGGAAAAACTGTCTGTTTTCAACTAGATTGTTTACTAAACTTTTTTTGTTTGTTATTTGCCTCGGCCGATCTCAGTTGATTTCATAAAAGAATCCAGCAAATTTCTCAATTTGCACATCAAGTACCTGCAATGCTTTAAATTTATTGCACTGACAACTTCCTGTAATCTTACATAACACATTTAAAGCAAAATGAGATGCAAATTTGATGGCGGAATATTTTGCTGCAAAATTTTAAATTATTTTTCAGTGATAGAAAAATAACGTAAATAATATTCTTTTGTTCATATTTGCGATGGAAGAATTATTTAAAAGCTTGGATTTAATCAAAACTGCATTACTGTCGTTCTATACAATAATGATTTCCTATATAAAAATGCACGTATATTGGATTGTAAATAGAAGTCTTTTTCTACCATTATTCAATGTAATTTATCGTTAAGGTTTAAGTAACATACAAATTTATCACAATAACATATTTCAACAGCAAGATAAAATTTTCAAAAATGCAGCTCATATTGCTTTAAAAGTGCTAACGAGAATGACTGTTGCATGAACCGAAGCGAAAAGGAAGTTCCAAGGGAATGAAACAAGACATGGTAGTAAAATGGTGAAAACATATAAAGAAGATGGAACCGGTATTGAAATAACTACAATTATTGATAGTATACAACAAAATGTAAATCCTGATATTAAGAAAATGTGACAAAAACCATGTGGAAAAAAAATATACTAGAAGGTAATGCCTTGTACATGTATTCCTTGCAAAATAAGCATGAGTTGAAAAACTCATAGACTTTAAAATATTCAGAGATACCCTGACTAAATTCTTGCAAAAAACAAAGGAAATTGACCAGGTATATAGAACGGATTTGGCGCAATATATGGACATCCATTTGGAGACCTTTCCTGTATATTGAAAATCGTTGTTTTCAATGGACTGTATCCTTTTTAACGTGTGTCTGCCGGCCACGTTGTTTTCCTTTTTGCTCGTGGTGAAACACAAACTAGGTCAACCCTACTCATTTATCAGATATATATACCATATGTTTAAAGAATATGACACTACTACTATCTTTTAAACTGTTTTCTCTGTAGCATTACAAGTAGAGAAATATCCGTCCTAATACAATAAATATGAACACGTAAATACACTAACATCTATAAAATATGAGGACACGTGTGCACCCAAATGGTAGCTACCTGTTTGCTTTGCAACATGTAGAACTGATTCAAACATTTAGCAAACTCACATTCAGTGACAACATATTTCTTACCTAAATATTAAACTTGTTCGTGGGATGCAAGTGGTAATGAATTGTAAATAGTTGAAAATTACCTGAAGAAAAAGGAGAAGATGACACACGTGTAGTGGCAATGGCGGATTTATTAAACAATTGCGGATTTATTGGGGACTCGTCGCTTCCGGAAAAAGGAGTATTGATTGATTGGTTGTATACTGTTTAACGTCCCTCTCTTGAATATTTCACTGATATGGAGACGTCACCATTGCCGGTGAAGGGCTGAAAATTTAGGCCTATGCTCGGCACTTACGGCCTTTGAGCAGGGAGGGATCTTTATCGTGCCACACCTGCTGTGAAACGGGCCCTCGGTTTATACGGTCTCATCCGAAGGACCGCCCCATTTAGTCGCCTTTTACGACAAGCAAGGGGGTACTGAGGACCTACTCTAGCCCGAATCCTCACGGGACGGAAAAAGGAGTAGAAAAATATAAACAGCGTTTTCCAGCTTTCTAAGGAAACAAAAATTCCACCCCTTCCATTTTGTACCACTCAACACTCCCTCAAGATGTTTCTTATCAAAGACATATATAATCGAACTGAAGAGGTACTAAAGATACAAATATACATCTAACATCCATAATACTATGAACACATATGAGTATCAAGCAAAATTAAAGATTCAAAAATTGAGACAAATTAGGTAGTCATATAAGAACATCATTTTTTTACAAGTAGTTGGCCACTAATGGCCACCAATGCTACATACGCAAGAGCCATGCGGCGGCCACAAAAAGATTTTGAAAACCAATATTAATACTTTAAAACAATAAATCCAAATATGTCATTGTGACATTTCTTCTACCCATTCAACACACTCAAGTAAATTTACTGTACAGTAATTTCCACGCTACATTTCTTTTTAGCTCACCTGAGCCGAAGGCGCAAGTGAGCTTTTCTGATCACATTTTGTCTGTCGTCCGTCCGTCCGTCTGTCTGTCTAGCTGTCCGTCTGTCTGTCCGTCTGTAAACTTTTCACATTTTCGACGTCTTCTCAAGAACCACTGGGTTAATTTTGACCAAACTTTGTACAAAGCATCCTTGGGTAAAGGGGAATTTAAATTATTAAAATGAAGGGAAATATCCCCTCGCAAGGGGAGATAATCAAGAAAAGACAAAAATAGGGTTGGGTCATTAAAAAATCTTCTTCTCAAGAACCACTGGGCCAGTAAAGCTGAAACTTATGTGGAAGCATCCTGGGGTAGTGTAAATTCTAAATTGTTCAAATCATGACCCCCGGGGGAAAGGCGGGGCCACAATGGGGAATCAAATTTTTATATAGAAATATATAGGAAAAATCTTTGAAAATCTTCTTCTCAAGAACCACTGGGCCAGAAAAACTGAAATTTATGTGGAAGCATCTTGGTATAACGTAGATTCTAAATTGTTAACATCATGACCCCCGGGGGAAGGGTGGGGCTATATATACAATGAGGAATCAAAGTTTTTTATAGAAATATATAGGAAAAATCTTTGAAAATCTTCTTCTCAAGAACCACAGGGCCAGAAAAGCTGAAACTTATGAGGAAGCATCCTGGGGTAGGGTAGATTCTAAATTGTTCAAATCATGACCCCCGGGGGAAGGGCGGGGCCACAATGGGGTATCAAAATTTTATATAGAAATGTATAGGAATAATCTTTGAAAATCTTCTTCTCAAGAACCACTGGGCCAGAAAAGCTGAAACTTATGTGGAAGCATTCTAGTATAATGTAGATTCTAAATTGTTCAAAACATGACCCCCGGGGGAAGGGCGGGGCCAAAATGGGGAATCAAAGTTTTATATAGAAATATATAGGAAAAATCTTTGAAAATCTTCTTCTCAAGAACCACTGGGCCAGAAAAAGTGAAGCTTATGTGGAAGCATTCTGGGGTAGTGTAAATTCTAAATTATAGGAATCATGACCCCACTGGGAAGGGCGGGGCCATTAAGGGAATCAAAGTTTACATAGAAATATATCGGAAAAATCTTTGAAAATCTTCTTCTCAAGAACCACTGGGCCAGAAAAGCTGAAACTTATGAGCAAGCATCCTGGGGTAGGGTAGATTCTAAATTGTTCAAATCATGACCCCCGGGGGAAGGGTGGGGCCACAATGTGGTATCAAAGTTTTATATAGAAATATATAGGAAAAATCTTTGAACATCTTCTTCTCAAGAACCACTGGGCCAGAAAAGCTGAAACTTATGTGGAAGCATTCTAGTATAATGTAGATTCTAAATTGTTCAAATCATGACCCCCGGGGGAAGGGCGGGGCTACAATGGGGAATCAAATTTTTATATAGAAATATATAGGAAAAATCTTTGAAAATCTTCTCAAGAACCACTGGGCCAGAAAAAGTGAAGCTTATGTTGAAGCATTCTGGGGTAGTGTAAATTCTAAATTATAGGAATCATGACCCCCCCTGGGAAGGGCGGGGCCATTATAGGGAATCAAAGTTTACATAAAAATATATAGGGAAAATCTTTGAAAATCTTCTTCTCAGGAACCACTGGGCCAAAAAAGCTGAAACATATGTGCCCATGGAAGGATCATGGGGTAGTGTAGATTTCAAAATCCAAATTATGATCAGTGGGGTAGGGTGGGGATGCATTATGTATAACAAGGGGGAAATCTGGTAAAGAACAGAATCGTCAAAGCTTATCAGGTGAGCGATGTGGCCCATGGGCTTCTTGTTCTGGAACGGAGAGCTGCATTGAAAACGGAATTTGTTATTTTCTTATCCTCCTTCCCGTGCGATACCGCAGAGGAAGTTAGAAAATTGTAGAGAAGAGTTTCAAAATATTTTGAAATTTTGAAAGTTATTTTCACATCAAGTGCCCATGCTGAGAAATGAACCCGGTAGCCTCACTTTTTAGTCGAGTATTTTTGCTAGCGAGAGAATTTCTTTTCCGCAGTAACTTAATCTGGAACCACATTGCATCGCTTCGTTTAAGTTCATTAAGCTACGTTCTTGCGAGAATGACAACAGAAATTCAACAAAAAATAATAGTAAATTTGCTTTGATTTAATGGATATATTGAAGATAAATAGTAAATAAAAGGTTTTTTATTTAATGTCAGCACTGTTCAGACTTGAGTTTAGTTATGCACTTTAAATTGAACTTCATGTGACATCAGAGTCTAGACGCACCCAATATAAATAAAGACTTGATAAGTATCTGCGCTCACCATTACGGTTGCATGGTCAACATATTTTTTATCTTTTGTATTCGGGTATTCATTTCACTGTGTTGTTGAAAGACATGGGATAAGAATAACTTCTGTACACTGTTTCCACCCTGCTTTCTATAGTATATATAAATTAAATACTTCTAATATATGATGTAAATTTAAACTATATCATATAAATATTATTTTTATGCCCCCGGATCGAAAGATCGGGGGTATATTGTTTTTGTCCTGTCTGTCTGTCTGTCTGTTTGTTTGTTTGTTTGTTTGTTTGTTTGTTTGTTTGTCCCCCAACTTTAACCTAGCCCATAACTATTGAGTGGTTGGGGCTATGGCTTTCATAATTCATAGGTGTGTTACTTGTGACATGACCTTTCTTTGGGTACCACCAAATTTGACCTCTTGACCTTGGAGTTTGACCTACTTTTATTCTATTTGCTAACAACTTTAACCTTCGCCATAACTTTTGAACAGATCGAGATAGAGACTTCATATTTAAAATGCATACTCCACTAAATAAGCACTTGTCAACTGACACCAAGGACAATGACCTTTTGACCTTGACTGTGACCTATATGCTAAAAATAGATTTTTCGAACTTTCGGTATTACTTTTATACCATAGGAGATAGAGACTTTATATTTGGTATGCCTACTTCACTAATTAAGTGCTTTCAAACGACACCGAGGTCTATGACATTGTGACATTGACTGTAACCTTTATGCTAAGAATAGCTTTTTCGAACTTTGTTGCCGCCGGGGGCACAGTGTTTCACAAACACATCTTGTTTATCATATATTAACAATAAATAAATACAAAGCATTTCAAAAGGTGGATTTTACGCGGGTTAATATATAGCGAAGTAGTTTCTTAGGCCCAAGTAACTTCGTTATAACCGAATTTTACTGTACTGTAATCAACATTCTTAAGGTCAAAGTGCGCCCATTTCGTCAAAAACTATTCCTTCTTGGTGGTCCTGGTAACCTAAGAGATTGCTGGTCTATTGGCCTTAGAATCACTGTCATTCAGTGAGTCATGACTCCAAAATCCACGTTATTCTGTCTGGCTTCTGCCTCATGATTTGAAGTATCATGTACTCCCTGTTCTGTCTCTTGCATTCTGATTCTGATTCTGAGTTGTCAATTCAACTTGATGGTACAAAACTATGAAATACAGAGTGAGATGAATTGGCGAACTCCTGTTCCTTTGTTTCTTGACACAGGTCAGGTATGATTATTTAGCTTCAAGGTTCAGTTCACTGTGCAGAACAAAATCTGTCCTGGAATCCGAGTTGTTTGAGGATTCCTGACAAGGCCTTCGGGTTTTGTGCATTACTCGTCGCTAAGTCTAATAATCCCTTTGTAATCTGGTCACTTCCATTCTCTGTCTGTACTTCATAGACCAGAAAGTGTTATTCATTCTGTTTACTTCAATGTTCATTTTTTCCAACCAGAATGATCTGAGTTCTCCTTGCCCCCCCCCCTGCCCTCTTTTTTTCAGATTCCTAAACAGCACTAGATCTCTAGGTTCTAATTCAGCATTTAAGGATTGACTGTCATGCTGACGATAACCCTTCCGTCCTGATACTCCTGTTTTATAGAAACTTTGTCATAAGCTTTAACCATGTCTACCTGTGACGGTACATGTTGTCGTTTTGTACATGTTATATGGACCTACCCTAACTGCACATATTGTCGTTCTTAGGAACATATTTTCGTCGGCTGAGAAGTAGCACATGTACATATTGTCGCCGGCGACATTACATGCCCTACCCTCACTGAACAAATTTGCTCCACAAATATTGATGCTTTATGATTTTTTTGTAGATTTAGTGTGTAATCACATTGATAAGTCTTGTTTATGCAGCTGAATTCTGTGGGTACATGGTTGTCTTGTTCATATTGTCACAGGCGACAATATCTACATACCATCACTGCACATATTGCAGTTAATCGGTACATGTCGCATGCTAATCATGACAGCACTTCTATATAAATATGACTGATCTTTGCTTTTCTATCATTGAAAAAAGATTTTTAAAGATTTTTTTTCCTTCCGTGTAAAACTTATCGCCCAATGAGGTCCCACCCTATCCCCGGGAGTCATGATTTGATAAAACTTTAACCTACACTACTTGAGAGTTATTCCATATATTAACCATAACCAAAAATGGGCTTACCGTTGATGAGAAAAGATTTTAAAGGATATTCTGATTACAATTTTTTTTTTTAAATTTTGATCTCACATTTAGCCCCATCATACATAAACCCCTGGGGTCATGACAGTACTAAATATGCACAATGTGTTGAAGTTTTTATATAAATATCATCTCTTCTATCAGTGTTGTTTTTAAGAAGAAGAATTTGAAAGATTTTTTTTTCGATATATTCATATTGTAAAGCTTCGATCACATATTGTAGCCCTTCCCCTTTCACAGGGACAGGATCTGAATAAAATTGAATCCACACTTCGAAATGAAGCTTTTACATAAGCTTCAGATTTTGAAGTAGTTCATGAAAAGATGATTTTTGTAAGATATCACTATTTTCTCACTAAATTTTGAAAGAAAGCATGCATTGCCCTTTGCATGTAAGTTAAGGCAACACATAAAGGTTTCTATGCTATTGACTAATTAAAATGCATTAGGGCTGAACCTATTGCACCGGAAAAGTTAAAACTTGTTTTCTTATACAAACTTGGTGCCCACGACATGCCCTAGCCAGTGCACATTATTACGGTATAGTCATGTACTACACAAGTTTATAAAGAACATCAACAAAATAGTTTCGGCGCAACGGCATACTCAACTTTTCTTTAGAAACAAGGTATCATTAGACGCAGAATAAATATTGTAAGGTTTAATGATATTGCTGCACAAATGTCGACAGTGCAATTGTGTAGTTACTATTTCAAACGTCTTCAGTTGAAACAGGGTAAAAATTCACTGTCCGGTGTAAGTTTACTAAAATTTTTATCAGTTGAGAAAATGCCTAGGATTTGTGTTATAGTTGAAAAAAGCAACAGTTTCGTTAAGTTATTTTAAAAGATTTTCGTTTTGATGTAATTTTCATGAATAAAATTCTAGTACTAAATGGCTTATCATTTAAATACTTTGTATTTATTAATCGAGGAATATCAATAACTCAGCAGGGGAGGATCCAGGAATTGAAGTTAGGCGTTTGAATAAATTAGGCCAGGGGTCTTGGAGCCGCTTTGAGTCCCCCAGTGGGTCCAGGGCGAAACCCTTATGGGGGCCTAGGGGGCAATTGGGGGGGGGGGGCTTATATCCGCCACCACGACGTGTAATTTTTTGACAAGAAAAATTTATCTTTTGCGGTGCATAAGAATTGGCTTGTATTAAAGTGATTCATCACACCTACTGAGTGCACATTGTCATGTACATGTAGATAAACTGACTACTAGTATCCAGTCTGCACCGCAAGTATTGTCTTATCAATGATGATTACTGCTTTGTAGTGGTCATACATGTACATGCTTCTTCTTTCTTCTTACATGTATATAAAAACATTGCCAATCAGATTCATCTGAAACGGTTGGAGGAGTTACCTCCGTTTACTTGTTTATATGATAATAGAGAATCAATGTAAATATTGTAATTAATTAGTCAATTGACATAAGAAATATACAAGTTATATTGATTAATAATGTTGTGTAAGAAAATAATAGTTGCATTGTCAAAAGAAAGGCAAATTGTTATATTTTGGTATATAGAAAATTAGGAAACTTGGAAATATATTATGAAGTTGTAATACAAAGGGTTCTCAAGTGTTAGGTACGCAACTTCCTATATTTTAATGACCATTTTGTTTCCAATTGAATAGCTAGCAAATGGAATCAATGACGAGAAAGTTCCAACAAATACAGACTTGAAAAAGGCGCTTTCCAGAGGATTATTGCTCCCGGCTCCAAATTTAGATCTCTTAACTTTTTAAAGTCATCTATAATGAGTAGGATGCCCAATTTCAGTATAAATCTATAAAATTTATAATATGCAACTAATCTTATCATTTGCTTTATAAATATCAGGGGCTTTCACAACATTAGATAGTAATATTTCATGAATGCAAAGAACTAAACTCAAGGAAAATTGGGTGCATTCAAATAACTATAACAAAACTCTACTCTGGAAAAGATATGTACTTCATGCTCCTTTTTACTTACATTCATCACAAACTTGAGATATATACTATATCAGCCTGAAAATTTTGGCATTAATGCATAAGTTTTTAGCCATGTGGAAATGCCTAACAGTTCTGAGTCATGTTGTAAGTAATGCCTAATAATTCTGAGCCATATTGTAAGTAATGCCTAATAGTTCTGAGCCAGGTTGATCCATGTTGTATTTAATGCCTGGTAGTTTTAAGCCATGTTGTAATTAATGCCTAATTGTTCTGAGCTATGTTGTAAATAATGCCCCATACCTCTGAGCCAGGTTGAGCCATGTTGTTAGTTGTACCTAGTAGTTTCCAGATATATTGTAGTTAATGCCTAGTTGTTCTGAGCATGCTGCAGATAATGTCCAATAGTTTGAGCCACATAGAGCCATGTTGTAAGTAATGCCTATTGCCTAGTAGTTTTCAGCCAAGTTGTCATTAATGCCTAATTGTTTTTAGCCACATTCTGAGCCATATTTTAAATAATGCCTTAAGCCTAATAGTTCTTAGCCATGCTTTACATAATGCCTAATGTTCTACAATCAAACCACAGGAGTCTGAAGTTTTTATCGTCAAAAAAAAAAAAAAAAAAAAAAAAAAAAAAAAAAAAAATCCGGAAAAATGTTTTCCTACCCTTAACTAAAAAAAACCCAGGATGGCAACGTGTTTTGGGGTGACCCACCTAAACAAATAGATCTGGGCTTGGCCAGAAAAATCTCGCGACTAATTCAGTTTCCGGAACGTTTTTGTTATTCATTTAATGTGAAAAATTCAATCTGCTTGACGACTACGGGCCGTTCCTAGCCCCTTTTCCACTTTGACAGCTCATCCTGGACTCCATGCCACTAAACCGGAAGAGAATCTCGCAGTGTATATTTGACGTTTATGAAAACTTGTTCAAATGAAATAAAATAAATAATTGTTCAACGTAATTTTATTCAGTTATTTTAAATATATTTAAGAGAATTTTAAAAAGTTATTTATTCTTTTTCTTACTTGTACGACGATGTGTACCAAGGACAGATAATTCAGTTTTTACAAGCGCCAAATTTAAATCACTGAAAAGCCATGTCGACAAAGAGCCAAACAGTTAGACTAAGCGCCCTTATAAAGCATTATTTTGTTTGAAAAAATACATCTTTTTATTGATCACGTATGGTAACATAAAATTGTACATGAAGTTTTACATGCATTTTTTTTTGTTCTTTTCTTCAATTACGTCATATATTCACCTCGGAGTTCACTTCTGGTTTAGTGGCATGGAGTCCAGGATGAGCTGTCAAACTGGAAAATAGGCCATGAACAGCCCGTAGTCGTCAAGCAGATTTGATTTCTTAACTTGAATAAATAGGACAAACACTCCGGATACTAAATTAGATGCGAGATTTTTCCGACCAAGCCCAGATCTATTTGTTTAGGTGGGTCCCCCCAAAACACGTTGCCATCCTGGGGGTTTTTTTAGTTAAGGGTAGGAAAATTTTTTTCCGGATTTTTTTTTTTTTTTTTTTTGACGATTAAAACTTCAGACTCATGTGATCAAACAAAACGTTGCAACAGTTTACATTCAAACCTGAATACCCATAATAGAAAAACTGAATATAATCTCACAAATAGAAAGTTAATGAAAATGTGCAATGGGTCTGAAACATTCTTCTTATGTTACATATGAAAAATTAAGCTGCTGTATTATCTGCACCTAACATCACCTAACATTACAAGAGCATATCAAAACAATCTGTAGGGTTATTTTGACCATAATTTCAGGCAACTGCAAGTCCTTATTTTGAGAGATATCAAAGTTAAATTTAATGATTTTTAAAAATGTAGATCTGCAGCTATTTGGGGAAATTATTTTATTGTAACCTAATTTGTACGATTTACAGGTTGTCAAAATTCTCCCTCTTATTTTGAAAGTTAACATTTCTCAAACAAATTATTAGTTATAAAAGCAACATCAAAAGCCATGCTGACAGACTTTGCTTATAATTTTGTGTCACTCTACAGTGGAAAAGACATCATGTATACACACTCAACTATTAAAGCAATACAAAGGTGACTGATGTACCTGATATACTGGACTGTGAATCTGTGATGATACTTATACTTATGTCTGGTTTTCCCAACGATTTAAAGATAATTTTCTATGCTTTTCTCTGACTTTTAGTCTTGTATTTGGGTCCATGTCCACGAGAAGGTCCGACCGAGTTTCCTTATTGTTGTTTCATAGGACCTATTTTAGTTGCATTTGCCGGGTTTCGAAGCAGTATGAAACAAAAAGAAAGTTATTAATGTTAATAACCAACATTACATCATTGTAAAACAATAAAAAGGTACAACTAAACGATTTTTTGGTATAACCGCGTGCGCGTCGTCTGCTTTGTAAAATGTTTGAATCCAATCTCATCCGTCATAATTAATGCACATCGATATTACTAACAGCGTTAAAATGGTTGAGAACAATGCATAAATGAAAAATCATACGATTTTTTAAAGTTACAAAACAACATTTCATGTATTTTATTGCAAGCAATTGTTATGCGTCTTTACCTTCGAAAGGTTCAGGAGAAAGGAATGTGAATAACAATCCCGACCTTTTATATACTACACTTGATGTGTCAACCGAACCCGACCCTTAAAAGCCAACGTTCAAATAACAAATACTTGGGACCTATAAACTAGGATATAGGTCCCTCCAAATATACTTTTCTCGTTAAATAAAGGCAACTATTTTGTATACACAAATAGATGCTAATATTTAACGTGTGCAATTTGAGGAATATTTTTGCTGCAGAGTCACTGAAGTCTCTGACTTCATATTTGTTATGCGGATAGGATACTTTGTTACCAGTATAGCTGTGTAAGTGTGTTAGACCCACTTGGTTGGAACCTAGTGGAAATTATATAGACAACTTGGCTAGCGACAGACACCAGGCAGGTGTCATCAGATAAGGGCTATAGTCAGGAGACGCCAGACAGGTAAGCTATGACTTGTTTAGTCAGTCATCCAGTCAGACAATTGTCATAAGGCACCAGGCAGGTGTCAGTATTCATCCTTGTATTTAATTAGCATAAAATAGCGCTAAGGCCATTTGATTTAAAGGCACCAGGCAGGTGTCATAATAAATGTATATATTGCATTAATCATAGCCCCCCCCCCCAGGCCATTTGATTTAAAGACACCAGGTAGGTGTCATAATAAATGTATATATTGCATTAATTATCCCCCCCCAGTAAAACTCGGTAATACTAATCTACTGACCGCTCAGGTCCGACACGTTACACATGCAATTGGCTATTGTGTTAGGTGCACAAGGAATTTTTAAATCTCATTTTAAATACTATTTGATTCTTAAATTGCGAGCGAAGCGAGCCAAAAAAATATACTAAATTGAAGATGTCGAGGTGAAATTACACTCAATTAAGCATGTTAAGAAAGGTATGTTTCACAATATTTAAATATCACCAGTCAAGGTCAGATTATTTATTTTCTTTGCAGTCCAGGACAGATTATTTATTTTCAAAATTTTCATTAACAGATTATTTATTTCCAAGATCTGCCAGCCCCCCTCTCAGAATCAAATGGTCGTCCCCTTAATTCTCTACTTCATACCAAACAACGCCTGAAAAGTATATACTAGTAATCTATAATTTGGGTTTAAGTAGCTACATGTTCTCACCTCGGTTTACTTATGAATATACACGTTGTAAACAACATGTAGCATAATCGCAGTGAATTAGGGAATTTCGCTAATTACACGTACACGGTCATCTGCTTAACCTCTCTAATATGTGCAGACCGACCACATTTCGTCCCACTGGTATGTCGTTGACTTCAAAATATTTTCTTCACCTGCATCACTGAAGATCTAGTCAATAGGGAGTCTTGATTTCCGTCAAAAGAGAAGCTTGAATTAATTTTTAATGTAAGACTGCCATGCTTTCAAACAACGTAATATTTTTAAATAATAAATATTAATAGCAAACCTATAGATATAATTTACTTAATAGTATGTTAACATATTATTATAACGGTCGGAAATGTTTTCCTATTAAGATGTGCATATATTTTTAAAAGTAATTAAATTGTATAAATAATGCCATGGAACAGTATTTCAAATATCATGGTTTATTTTAAGTGTAATGAATTAAAATACCATTGCAATTTATTGTAAAAATGGTCAATTAAAATGCACTGCCGTTTAATTTTTAAAAATGTTATATTTTACACTCAAAACATTTTAATTTCCCAATCCCTTGTTTAGATGGTACTTAAGCAATTTTCAAAACGAATTCCATTGGCCCTGTATGAACTAATTACACGTACAGTGTACCTATCTTATACTTGAACACATGTGTTCTATGTTTCAAATTAATTTTTGATTAATTACATCAATTTAATTATATTTAATGATTTATTAAACCATCCTTATTTTGGATTAAAATTTCACATGAAACGTTCCTTCTGGAATGGATCACTCTTGTGGATATATAATCTTTTTATAATACATAAATTTAATAAAGTTAATAATTACTTATGCATATACAGACTTCAACAAATAGTTGTCTTTCTGCTGTCTACAAAATTTAATTGTAGCGATGGTAGATTAATTTAGCCTTTCTTCCTTTCTGTTTGAAAATTGCATTTTTTATGAATTCAATGATTGTAATTTTCCCATTAGATCAACAATTTTTTTAACTGTAAATTGAAACATTGTTGACTTTGCGAAATGTAGTTGGAATGGTTTGCTTTGATTGATTGATTATACATTGTTTAACGTCCCTTTCGAAAATTTTTCAGAGAAGTCACCGTATGCCGGTGAAGGGCTTTAAATTCAGACCTATACTCGGAAATTAGGGCCATTGAGCAATGAGGGTTCTTTATCGTGCCAACGTTTACCGTGACACGGGAAATACATTTTTAAGGTCATCTCAAAATACCTGTGACTTTTACTTCTAGTGCCGAGTTCTTGGCGAAGGATCAGTCACTACCTTAGTTTACGTTTTAGGCTTGACGCCGCGCTGCAAACGAGAATCGAACCAAGGCCTCCCGATCACGAAGCGAACGCTCTACTACTAGGCTACTGTGATCGGTTTGATTTGTGGATAAAAATGAAATATTGCCCGAAGTTCTAAAATTTTGGCTTTCAAAAAAGTCATTATGAATAAGTAGAATAGAGAACAAGCTAAGATAATTTCATTTTTATTAACATAGTACATGTAAATAAAGTGGAACAAGATTGTTTTCTAATTAGATTTAATACAAATATAAAAAGGACTTCAATACATCTATTAACAGTTTGCGTTTTGAGTAAAAAATCCTTTATACACTCAGGTTAACAGGTGAATTTAGAAAAGAAAGAAGCCCTGAGGTGTCATTAATTAATCTAATTATACACAATCTGTGCGCTAGGGAATAAGAGAGAGAGATAGAGAGAGAGAGAGGTAGTGGGAAGAAGAGGGGAATAAATCTTATTGTCTCTGGGTTTGAACATTATCGGTACAGCATGTTTCGGCGTTGCAAATGTGCGGTATGTATACTCCATAACTGAATCAGTACCCGGCACAAGTAAAACTTCTAAACGCTGGAAAATCTAGAAAGTAAAAAGTAAATTAAAAAATAAATTGTTCCTTCAAGTGTTGAAAATTTCAAAGTATAACATTAATCAATAAAAGTTTATTTTTAAGGGATACAGACGAATTAGCTAAATTAGATCAAATGTATTTGAATGTCAAATTCGATATAAAATAAATTTCTTAAAATATATAGAAGCACATTAATTCAATTGGTTTTTGCTACATTAAAGGTTCGCTGAATACCTTTGCAATGAGTACATGAATTTCATTTTCTGCAAATCTTTGCCCAATACATTTTCTTGGACCAACTCCGAACGGTAAGGTGGCAAATGGATTGGTGTTTTTGTATTCCTCTGTGAGAGTGTTGTCATCTCGGACAAATCTTTCTGGGAGGAATGTCTCAGGACTTTTGAAAAACCTGGGATCCTCACACATATTTTGGAAACAAACTGCAATCTCAGTCTACAGAACCAAAAAGGCACCGAATTTTATAAAGACATTATGAAAAAAAGTTGCTCTTTTGATATTTCTTTTTAACATCATTTAATTCAAATGAAGAATATCTTTATCACTGCATTGCTGGCAAGTTTATCCTTTATTCTGGTTACTAGTATCAGATATTGAAATATTAGGCTAAATTGTATACAAGTAATTTGCAAAACCTTGACACAAACGCTGTTATCTGTAATATGAACATTCGGTGTACATTAAAGACAGGATCAATAAACTGTATTCTTAAAAAATATATAACAATAGATGTTATTTCATAAGATTATCAATAAAATTTACCCCAGCTGGAACATGATATCCACCAACAACTACGTCTTTGTCGAAACGCCGATACGATCCCGGTGAGGTTGGTGCATAGATCCTTTAAGAAAATGAATTGCAGTATATCATTGCCTGTGTGGCATTCTATCTCTTAACGTCCGTTTTTTACTAAATACATCTTATTCTTTTAACATATTAACGAAAAGTTGGTGACGCATCTCATTGGGTTCCATGACTCGCCAATCATTTGCTTTATCCTTAATTCACCAAGAAATTGAGACTTAACCAGATTGAGCTACTTCCTCTGTGTTAAAGGAGAAAAAAGATACCACAATGTTTTATCTTACCAAAATCTGAAGTCAAGTACAAGGGAAGGTAAATTCATAAACATAGGACGAACCAGTTAATACTCTGAATATTTATGTTACTTTTTTTCATAATGCATTTTTAAAAATAAAAATACATAATGACCATATGTGTATAAAGATTTAGAAGGAAATATATGTATATATTAAATTGTTTACAATTAAAAGTACAGTGGAAATAAGAGTGGTGGGTTGGTTGATTGTATATTGTTTAACGTCCCTCTCGAGAATTTTTCACTCATATGGAGACGCCACCACTTGCCCGTGGAGAGCTGCAAATTTTGTCCTATGCTCGGCACTCAGGGCCATTGAGAAGGGAGGGATATTTTCGTGCCAGCACCTACTGCGATACGAGACCCTGGTTTATTACGGTATCATCCGAAGGACCCAAATAAGAATGAAAAAGGTAATTATAACAATATTTATAGAAACATTCATTTCATAGTAGAGACTTATGAAGAGTAAAGGTACCTAAAGGTTTCCTTGACGCAGGCCTTAAGGTATGGCAGCTTTGCTAGACTTTCCTTGGTGATATCATTTTGGCCACACACAGAAATTATTTCGTTACGAAGTTTCTCTTGTTTTTCAGGAAAGTAAAGGTATTTGAAGTCTAAAATGAAGTGATAATTTTCTAAATCATATATCGAAAGTAAGGTTCCATAATACATGTACAGTGTACTTAGATAGAAATAAAATACTTATATACATTGATTTGTTTATGCACGCACAAAACATACTTCGAACCAAAGACTGTTTTCGTATTGAAAAGAAAAAACAAGACTGTGTTCGTATTGAAAAAAAAAAAAACCAGGACTGTTTTCATACTTTTTCAATGGGCATAGAAATAAATGAGACAACTATCATTTTAATCATACTGAAGAAAATTCTTTCGTTTATCTAAATACTCACTGACTCTACACCAGCAATAAACAAATCCATGATTGTTCTGTCCACCATTTTGGGCGTCATCTTTGGGTGACACAATAATGCGTACATAAAATTTGGTTGTTATTCCTCCAGCTTCCCTTCCTGTTTGGCATTTTCAAGTTTTTCTGAAGCACTTTTGATCTCAATTTGACAAATGCTAAAATCATAAAGGGACTGTATATTTTATTAATAGTATTTTAGCCATTTTAGTCGTTTTTATGTCTATAGATCAACGATGATATAATAAATGTGAAATAACATCCAATATATAAAAGTGAAGTTTTAAGAGCCGTAAAATTTGTCACAGCAGTATACAGACCACATTGCGTGGAACTATCTTCTTTACCTATCCACTGTGCTTCAAATACAGGATAAATGCCGTGAGTAAATTAAAATTTACAAAATTGCATTGAAAAGAATCTATGCAGACCTTGTGGCATGAATATTCGCAAGATATTTAACAGATATATCATATTATAATACATTGTACATTTTTTTGAAAAATTAAAATCAAGACCAGGAAAATCAAAAGAACTACATTAAAGTTCGACCCACTTTTTACAAAGCAGATTTGCCTTTAAAAATCTAACAAGCTAGAATTTCCTGGTGTTTATAAATGTGCTATAACATATTCGTACCCATGGATATGATCAGCTCCTCTTTTAAATTTTTTGTATAGTGGTGTGTTGAAAAAACGATAGGGTTTAAAACCTGTGCCCTTCAGGTCCTTGTCTATAGCATCAAACAAGTCTTGTAGAAGGTTTATATCAATGACAGGTTTGTTATCAAGACACCCAAGACGTCTGTTGAAGCAAAGCATGCCTACGCCTACAAAAAACTACTTTTCAGTAAATAATGCATGTACACCTTAAAAAGCAAAGAATTCTGATTCCAAACTGATAAATACGTATTCATGAACAATGCAATTATTTTCATACAGATAGGATGTGTTTATGCATTTCATACTCTCTGTAGCATAGTTGACCAGAGCCGACCGAAGGTCTTCAATTTTCCCGCCATTCTGGTATTTTTTAACAAAGTCTTCTGCCACTTTGGACAAGGTTTCAACATATGCAGAAACAGCTACTGGTCTTAATATTAATTCCTGTGACGGTTTCCGAATCTTAGCCCATTCTTCACCATTTCTAAGAATTATATTTTGTTGATAATGATTAGCGTAATGTGCAAGAAAAATTGACAGTACCTAATTGCAGTTGCTTAGATATTGTTTGAAAAAATGTTAGAATAAAGAATTTGGCTAAATTATCTGACATGATTTATATTTAGATCTACAAGGTTCCAAAATTGTTTTTTTTTCCAATTATATAAAATTCTCTGTTACATGTTTCGAGTATTTAGGCAGCTATGTCTGTCTTAATAACATAAATGCTCGTATCCAAACAATAAATTAAGCAAAATATATTTAGTTTGATTAAAACTTAATGAGTAATTAAAGAGCTGTTTCTTTTAAAATGCATTTCTTCGATTGTTTCTTTTTTTCGAATAAAACATTTTGAGCAATATATATTCTTGGACATCTAATACGTTTGGATTAAATATTACCTTCTTAAACAAAAAGATTCATTTCCATATGTGATAAAAACAATAGAATTTATTATTATAAATTGAGTAGATGAAGCCATTTATTCATCTACAGTATTTTAAAATTACAGTCTGGCTAAACTTAGATCCTACTATTTAACTTCGTTGTACACCGAAGTGAAATAGTAAGGTCTTGTTTTAATCAGTTTTTTTCATAAGCATATGGGTTTATTTACTTCACTGACAATCGGTAAACGTCAGCCGAGTACTTTATCTGTATTAAGATGGGAGGGTAGTGTTAAGGAGGAATGAAACACCATTTTCTTATTTCATAGATCTCTAAGTCATCCCATTTAAACCATGGTCTCAGCATTGAAAGACCAAAATTAAATTTCAATTTTTCATATGAGTTTTCTGTATTTTTTTTTCAGAGAAATAAAAAAAAACAATTTATTTGGATATAATGTGCTTTACGATTTAACATTTGCTGTAAATAATATCAAAATATGAATGCCTGAAAAAATATTTAAAGAAATGCTGAATAGACTTTTTTAATTATTTAATAAAAATTAGTTATGAAAATAAACACATTATTTGTGAACATTTTCTTTGAAAAATTATGAAAAAAATCATATAAAATAATAAGAGCTAATATCGGCCTTTCAATGCTCAAGCAACAACTTAATAGGAATGTCTTCAAGATCTATGAAAAGGAATTTGATTTGGCATTCTTCTTTAACCACACAGATCCCCTCGGATGGTTCGTATCTCGCACGTCTGTAAATGAAGCGTAAGGGAGACAGCCGAAGATTGCCGACTGAACTTTCACTGTGGATTCACGGAATCTTCCGAGGTTTGCCGATAGACTCACAATGTGGCCAGACTTTGACTGAAATCTTCCTTGTCGTTGTATATTCTGAGGACATCAACGGGTGGACGAAAGGGATTCTTTGCTTGTATTTCTAGGACCTCTTTGCCGAGATCGGGGTGATAAATGAATACTCCCCATTGGTTTTTAGTCGTTCTTATTCTCACGATGTCTCCAAACCTTTTATGTAGAGCGGTCGTAAAATCTCTCAAATCAAATGGATACATAGACAATCCTAAAGGTACACAAAGAGAGAACGAATACACACATTTTCCTTTGAAGAAGACGAAGTTTTACCGTTCTACGACAGTACATAGTTCCAAAAAGAGTCTCAAATGCACGTGAGTAAAAAAAAAAATCCAAAAACTCATTTTAAAATATCTTGATCGTTACAAGTGGTTTAAATCTGATGTTAAGTATTTTTGTCTTTATATATGAAACAAACATTGATACCAAAGAAAAGAGAGCAAAGATGAAAAAAATTAAAATAAAGAGTTCTTTATTATAAGCATAAGAGAAATAAGTACATTTTTACCTACCCATTGATTTCAGAAGGAACATATTGCCAATGGAATATGGTAACGCAAATTTTCCAGTAACACCTGGAATTTCTTGAAATGGTTTAACATCCGGAGATTCGTGAGAGAAGGCAGTGGCTGATCTTGAAGAAAACTGCCGCAGATATAAACACCTAGGAAACCTACAGGTAATGAGTAATTTATTAGTAATACTAACTTCATAAGGAGTAATTGAGAAAAGGTACATGCAATGAGGAAAAGTAAACGTGGGTTTTAATGACAAACATGATTACAAACGCTGACCACATTTTATTTCTTGACACAAGATTATAGAATAGTTCATCATAAATCAAAAATGTCCCTGGGAGTTCGTTTTAAAGCAAGATTTATTAAATTTTGCTTCTCATAAAAATATTTTTCCTGGTTTACATAACTATCTGAAATAAACCAAACCCCCCCCCAACCCCCCCAACCCCCCGCATGAAAGAGGATAAAGTTGAAAGTTGCCCACAGTCGAAAATCCTATTTCATGCGGGGGGTGGGGGGGGGG
>PRKT01000714.1:59695-145286 GCA_003671525.1 Saccostrea glomerata
TTTTTTTTTTTTTTTTTTTTTTTTTTTTTTTTTTTTTTTTTTTTTTTTTTTTTGATAGCTCCAAGAAATATGCCAATGCGGTTTAATACTGTTACAGTTTATAGATATAACACTGCGTAACATGCAAAATATATATGGGAAAAAATATTTAAAAATAAGTATTTATCAATTTAATAAAAATATCTTTTAAAAATGCAACTTATTAATTCTATACTTTTAATGAAGGCCATTATTGTAGACACATATTAAGTTTATCAATAACGGACAAATTTGACTTTGATAGAAGTTGTTTTCCCTGTTTACATTGCCCAAATGTTTCCGATTGGAAACCGAAAGTACATTGCAGATGACTGATTTTTATAGGGTATCGTCTTTATATACATGTCATGCTTTCGATAACAGCCTTTCATAGAAAATTCACGTCCAATTCCTCCCATCATTTATAAACATATATTACATGTATTTTGGAAATTTTGGTTTTCATTGAAAGAACAGAAATAAGCATGTGTTTGTTAAAAAGAAGTAAAATCTTTAATGTATTTTACTCGGTAAAATATATTTTTTTAACTTCGGCAAAACATAAATGCGTTTCCGTAGAGAACAAAAAACTTGAAATGTAAACAATAATATTCATATGTATATGCGTATGTATAAAGCATATATACCTGAGTGAATTCAAAACTGTTTAATATTTGAACCTAAAATCAACATCCATAAAAAAGATCTGTATCTTAAAATTTTACCTTTCCAACCAAAACCCCTTCTACACAAGACAATAATGAGGTCGAATAAAATTTATGGTCTCGTGTCGTTGCGACAATTCAGCTCCGTTTCATAGTTCAATTACAGCATACGGTGATACGTTTTTGCCAGAATTCTATCAACTGGTAAATTTACGGCCGACTAACATGAAAAAGAAAAAAACCCACACAAAAACACTGTTAGGTGCAAAGAACTTATAGATATTTTCAATAAAACATATTTACTTCAGAATGTATTTTCCTTAAAATATTATAAGAAAAATCGTGAAACGATTTCAAATGTGTTTTTTTGATAGTGTTGCTTGTGTGTTTTATACTTTTAATGTAAAGCAACTGATATACATGTACCCAGCCACTATCTTCACTCCTCACAAAATTATTAACTGCTGTATATGAGACACTATAGACATATTAGCTGTAATACTGAGTATTCTAAAGGAAATGTAAATCAGATGTGGATTCTCAAAAAACCCGAAGAATTTTTGTTGACAACTCTCAGCATTATTTTTAAAATTTAAAAAGCCAGTAACACTCGGTGTACATCTTTTAAACACTTTTTAAAAATGACCATAAACCCTGAAATATTTTTGCTAAAATATATTTTTATATCATATTATCATTTATAATTAAAAAAAATAATTTATTATCGAAGGTCGTCAACAAAATTAAATCAAATTACGACAAAAACTCAGAAGTAAATATTAAAAGGATGCCGGAGTTCTTTATTGAACCTGTTTTTGTTTTTGTAATCTTTGAAGTTGGAATACTGGTTTGCACTAATTTTGCTTTTATATGAACCGATCTGTATCATCTTAATTTTCTAGGAAGCAGAATCTGTTAAAAAAAACTTTTGCATAAAAAAAAATAAGTATGGTATAAATCTTGACCTTGAGATATATTGACGACATTTTCTCAATTATCAAGATCGAGTTACTTGATTTCATGTGTCGCCTCGATATATCCCGGTGAACATGAAATATTAAAGAACACCCTACAGTCTGCTAAATGTATATGTATATATAAATGTATTTTAATTTTTCTAATGACTATGAACTTTACGGGCCATAAAACAATTCAATTGTAAGACGTACAAACGAAATGATCTTCATCTTTTGCATTGTCAGTTTTCCTTCTTTATGAATTAATATTCTGCCATCATCTACAAACAGTATGTACATCTTTTTACGTATTCGATACTAAAGACCATCCACAGAGTATGATCATTTTTTTAACAGGGACAGGCTACTGACAGATACATTAACGTTACAGAGATTTCAACAACCTTGTTTAAAATTTCGATGGTCATTATTATGACATAATATATCACTGGCTCATACTGTGACTGACGTTTTAAAATGCCACCAATTAACAGCTAAATTTGACAGATTAGATGCTTTTAGTCTTTCCATTGTCAGTTTCCTCATTTACAAGTATGAATAGATATTAGATATTCAGCTATCACCTGCATACAATGTGTACGTCTCCCAACTTAGTCGATACTAAAGAACATCCTCAGAGTGCGAATATTTATCAGCAGTGATAAGCTACTGATAGATACATTAATATTTCAGGAATTTTAAAAACCTCCTTTAAACTTAAACTAGAAATTTCAAAAGTCTGTGGTCGCTATAATATCTACATCGTACTTTGGCTGCAAGTTTTTATACCAGTTGTAAGGCCTTTGGTTTCATACTAAGTTCGACAACGTAATATTCACTCCACAGGATTAAAATCTAAAGAAGTGGGTATGACTAATCGACAAGGTATGCTTAATTGTTTTAGGCACCAGATTACAATTCTGAAATGTCCGCAGGTTCGTGATTAATGCTTAGTTCACAGATTTGAGTGGTTTGCCGACTTTTCTGAGATCGATAAAAGTTTTTTATTTTAATTTTCGTTGTGTTTTTAATAGATTAATCTTCTTGGCATTTTTGGACCACTTGTCGGAAAAATATCATATTTAAAACTGACGTGTTACATTTACTTTCGATTTCTGTTTCGTTATTACAATGTACATCTGCCAAAAAAAAATGATGAATCATTAAATGGTTATTGATATAACAATTGTTAAATGATTCCTTTTACAATAATTCCAGCTATTTAAATTTCTTTTGTAGGTATTTTGCCTTTAAACCATTAAACAGATGAATTATATCTGATCTGTGTTATGAACCAAAAATGACCTTTTTTTGCTTTCAAAAAGCATTATATTTGAATAATCGTAGTTGGCAGCTAAATAGTCCTTTTGAATACTAGTAATAGTATTTTTTTCTTTCAATACTGAGGAGTTGTACCAAATTTTTTCAACACATTTTCACATTAGTAATTGAATCTTGAAATGACTTCAATGAATTAATGGAAGGAAATGCAGTTCAAATTTGGTTTAATTTTCTTAATTATTTTCACAGAGGCTAATGGTAAGCATGCCTTAATTCTTATTAAAATTCACTGCCCACTGAAAGTTCATATTTTTGGGAAAGATAACATTTTTGTTTCTTTTTACAATTACAGGATACTGCACATCAAAAGGAGACATCGTCTTTCTACTGGATGAATCGGGATCTGTTGGTGCTCCAAATTTCGTAACAATGCAATATTTTGTACGAGATCTCCTGGCAGAGTTTTCTATAGGTCCCAGTGCTAATCAGTTCAGTGTTGTTAAATTCCATTCCTCGGCAACAGAAGCATTTAGTCTGAACAGATACACAACCCTTAGCAGTCTGCAGTCGGCAGTTCTCTCCCTTTCTTACTCCTCTGGTGGTACACAAATAGGAACTGCCCTTAACTTCGTTCGTCAGAATTCGTTTTTGTCAAGCAAAGGAGCAAGGACTGATGCAGCAAAAATTGTCATTTTGATAACAGATGGACAGAGCACAATATCAAATGAAGCCCAATTGTTAAAGGACCAATTTGTCACTATTTTTTGCGTAGGCGTGACGAGTGGAATCAATGAGCAGGTATTGAGAAGTGTGTCATCACATAATGACTACACGTACATCACTGACAATTTCGTCACACTATCAGGTATACAGACGGTTCTTGGAGAAAAATCCTGTGCTGACTGTAAGTTTATATTTACATATTAATATAATGGTAATACTAAGTTGTGATCAATTTATTATGAAATTATATTTTATATACCAGTATTTAATAGATATTGCAGCTACTGGTAAAAAGTATAAGTCCAATGAATATTTGATTCCCTTTTCGCTAATTGTTGTTTCAAAAACAATAGTATTCCAGACCCATTTTCATTCTCACTTCAGTATATTGAAGTTAAAATCTTTTAATAGCCCTTTGCAATGGACAGTTAATTATTACAAAAAAAAACAAACAAACAAAAAAAAAAAAAAAAAAAAAAAAAAAAACAACAAACAAAAAAAAAACAAAAAAACAAGAGATTTTGAATTCCTCATTCATTTTTTATTCACTTGCTCTTCTTCGTAAGTTTTTGTTTATGTCATTTGCATTTAAAAAAAATATACAATAAAGTGACAGTAAAACACTTTTGTATGTTGAATATTGCATTAAAAAATAATTTGATTTAGAACAGCTATCTAAAAATTATTTGCTTTTGTAAGATAAAAAAGTGATAAAAAGTAAAAAAAAAAATTCGAATACACCACCACAAGATTTCTGTCTGGATTTTTAAGTTTTAGTTTATCACCATATTTATCTCCATACTTTGGTCGAAACACGGTCTCGTTTAAATGTTCCTACGGAACGCCTACCTATTACTATTAGTATCATACATTGCGTAACATGGTTCTGTCTGATTAGGTAATTTGAGTACAATGCTATTTGATGTGTTAAAAGATTCGGAACAATTTGATTTTCTTTTATGTGTGTGTGTTCAAAGAAAGCCTGCATAATAGCATATTGTTGGTTAAGAAGACAATATATCTACTACTCTCTCTCTCTCTCTCTCTCTCTCTCTCTCTCTCTCTCTCTCTCCTTATCTATGTGCATTCAAATACTTTATGCCTTGATATTTTTACCATGTATAAAACTTATTTAAGAGTTTATAATTGAACATTTGAATAGAAAACTGATTTCATTCTTAAACAGCTTATAAACTATTTATATATTTGTCAAGACAAGTTAAAAGCCAATAAATGAATAAAAAAAAGTTATAAATAAAATATAAATTGTGTGTATTGTTTTGTAGCAATAGATGATTGTTTAAGCAATCCATGTCAGAATGGGGGCACTTGTGAAGATCAACTTGGAAAATATGTTTGCCATTGTATTACCATCACAACAGATAAAAACTGCTACATTCCAGGTAAGATTCTCTAGCTTTTTAGTTGAGTATTGAGGGAGTATTTTGATCATTAAAATATTCAGTAATTGCGATATTAGAACTAGCAAATATCTACTTGTCCTTTATGAGGAAATACAGTATTTTACAGTATTACTGTGCTTTCGAAATCATACATTTTGTTCAATTCTTTAAACTTTTTAATGCAACAAAAGGAAAAAAAAACTTTGCATGGAGCTTTTGTCATATGTCTATAAAGCATTTGGTCTTTAAAACTGGACAGATAGGCTTGTGTGGTTGGTTAAAGTAAATAAACAGAATTCCTAATACTCGTTAAATATTGAATGAAGCTCGTCAGTGGTCCAACAACAACATGTGCACGGCCAGGAACACGTTAAGTTCCAAGACAGTACCGTTGTCAGAAACATTTAAAGTTAAGCACTAAAAATGGCTCGTTGTCATGAAAATACAGGTAAGGTTATGACAAAAACTGTCCGGTGTCATTACTTTAGAAGACAGGTCGTGAGCAGTTTTTCATTTTTTAGGCTAAATAATTTCAACCAATGTCTGAAATTGCAATGGGGAAGAGGACTGACACCCCTTTTGGTGTTGTATGAATTTCAGCCGTTAAAATGAAGTAATAACAGAGGAGTTTACGTTGGCAATCAAATGCCCATGTGTGAAGTCATGATCGTCAGCCTGAAAATTTAATATTTCTTACGTAAAATTTATCAAAATGGTCCTTTTATTTTGAAATATGAAGAAAAACTTAATTTTACATGTGTTAGACAAACCTATTTTTTATAGCAGGCTTTAAGAAATCGCAATTTAAAAGCAAAATGTCCGTTGTCAGTAAATGTTAAGTTTTTCTAGTCTGATGTCTTTTTCTTAACATATAAGTTTGTCAATAAAACAGTCTGACTAAAGCTAGTCCCTATTTCACTTTGTCAGAAGTGAAATAGAAAGGGCTGGTTTTAGCCAGACTGATCAATAAATACGTATATAACAAAAATGATCAAATGTATATGTACTCTTAAGAAAGAGAAAGCATATTGCAGAAAATGTTGAATCTTTTGGGGCTTTGTGTTTTTTATACTTTATAGATAAAAAACGACAAAAACAATATTATCATTGATATGTTTATAGACAAAAAACCAAAAAAAAAAAAAAAATTATCACAGATAATTTAATTTATGCCGCTATGAGAAATCTACTAAATCTTAATACGTCGGATAGTTACCATGGTTACGGATTTTTTAATCGAAAAAAAATCCTTGTTTTTGTTGCGCCATTTCTGTTACCCTGTTAGTTGCGATGGAAAAAACCCTCCACCCAACCTTTTTATGGGTTCATTTTTGTATATCATTTTGCATTCTGGTCAAAATTTGTAATTTTCTTATAGTAGTAACTTGTCATCTGGGATTGGTGCAATTGTTTGGACGCCTCCAAGGATTTACTCATTTATGTTATATTTTATGCATATTTACATGTAAACTGATATTTTCACTGCATGTAAATTTCTAGTCAGTCTCAGGGGAATCACACTTGTACCTTTCAAAGGCTTTCATGCACCTATGTTCATGTTTTATCTTGTTTTGTTTAATATCAGGTGATCCCCCTTAATGGTTTGTTATAATTTTACTTTATGCCATTCAAGTAAATGAAATAATCGACAAAACTGCATATTTGTGTTTGGTTATTTTTTACTGCAATGTAAGGCTGATATTTAAATGCTTATTTTTTAACGAATTTCGAAGCGATTTACAACTGAAACATTACATTTTATTAATACATTAATTTTTTATAATTTCTTTGCCGAAAACATAAGAAAATATACTAGGAACATTTAATCATATCCAAGACTATTTCAAAATATGGTGATCTTTCAATGGAGAATATCGTTAACCCCCCACCCCCCTTTTAAGAACTTGAAATAGGGATAATTCACTATTTAGCGCTGGTATCAAAACAATTCATCAATTACCACTTAACTGTTCTTTGTAATAAAACGATTTTATGGCCAAATTACCATTAATATTAAATAAAATGAGTGCAAAATGTTGGCAGGAATCGAGAGTTAGCGAGTATATTTCTTCCTTCACTTTGAAATTAGTTCTTTAAGGAAAAAGGCTGAAGCCCATTTGTATGACAAACAAAAGCTGAACATTATATGAAACATAGAAAATAGCATACGTTTAGTTTCTTATGACTAATTAGTTCACCCATTTATTGAAGGCATGTTTGAAATTTATCAAAGCATTAAAAAAAACTAAAATCGACCTTCTTCATAGTGTATACGTACAGTAAAGTAGCGACAACGGACCGATGACAACGGACTGAATTTTCGTATCTTGTCATGACAACGGACATAAATTATAATAAATCAAATATTTCAGTTTTAATTTGTTTTATTTTTTCCCGTAAATGCTTATAACATGTCTTGATACTGACTGCATCAATTGGTATATATATATATAATATTCTATTTACAAAAAATATAACATCTCAGAAGGAAAATGAATGAAATCCACGTTTGATTTCACCAGGGTTTAATATCGCCAACGCAAACTCCTCTTTTATTACTTCATTTTAACGGTTGAAATTCATACAACACCAAAAGGGGTGTCAGTCCTCTTCTCCATTGCAATTTCAGACATTGTTTGAAATTATTTAACTTTCAAAATGAAAATTTGCTCACGACCTGTCTTCTAAAGTAATGACACCGGACAGTTTTTGTCATAACCTTACCTGTATTTTCATGACAACGAGCCATTTTTAGTGCTTAACTTTAAATGTTTCTGACAACGGTACTATCTTGGAACTTAACGTGTTCCTGGCCGTGATGTAGAAACAGGGCCACTGACTGGGTGATGATGAATTAGTGGGAGCATAAAAGTAATTAGAGGTGTGGAATTAGCATTTTCATTTCCATAGGATTACCAGTTGTAAGTACAGGATCGGGTGGGACAGCCAGTCTTGGGGGAAGCATTTCAATCACCTGCAGTATCTCCGGCTCCTATTCATTTGTCTTCTGGGAGTTCCAACATAACGGCATTACTTTGAGGGTTAATACTTCCGACACTACAAAATATTATGGAGGAACTGTAACTAGGGCTCAGCTAACCATTTATAGCTTTGTTGCCAGTGACATCGGCAGTTATAGGTGTTCTGCGCAGAATTCTTACGGCACGTCGCATAGCCCGACTATGGCATTTGTAGACATACCAAAAAGTAAGAAGAAACTTTAAAATTTCGATTATGATATGCAAGTATATTCGATAAATGAGCATAATGTGAGCTGTTTCAAAAGCATGTAACTCGTAAAAAGTATATATTTAATCGTTAATAAAGTTCAAGAATGAACCATTCTAGAGTGAAGAGATATTTACAATATTCAGCTTACAATTTCAGCCGCACCAACAGTTTCTACTAATTCCCCGGTAACAGGACACTTAGGTGGCAATATCACCCTGTTGTGTATCGTGAGCTCTCCGTATCCGCCCGCTATATCTGTTACCTGGGAATTCAATAGCGCTACGATCCACATCGCTTCAGGGGGAAGATACAGTGGCGGAAGCGTTTCAGTGCCATCTTTAACAATCTCCAGTTTACAAATGACAGATCAAGGATATTATTATTGCTTTGCGACAAATATGTATGCATCCAGTAGCAGAGCAAATGTGTATTTAACAGTTGTTCGTAAGTATTTTGTGTCAAACTAGCTTCATAGATATTTATTATATATAAGAGATATGTGAAAACACAACTCAATGCAATTTTTAGTGTGCTCATTTACACGAAAGTGACATTAATAAAAAAAAAATTAACTTAAAATTTTAAAATTAAAGGAAAGTTTAATTGTTTCTATAAGTCCAGACTTCATAAATATATGCGTTTGAACAGATATGACATATTTATTCACCCTTAAATGAAAACTTCATGTGTCCTTTTCGGAATTTGTTGGATTTTTTTTCTTTTTTCCCTTCCTTGTAAGAATGACGTTGTCTGTCAGTTAATTTATTTATAATTTTCCTTGAAAATATCTCGATTATTGAATATGATGTTCTTGACTCTATTTGCAAATTCACTCATTATTAATAGCAAGAACGCAATGAAAATTGTGGTAAATTAGTTTTCCAAATACTGAATGAATGCTTTGTACTTCGTAAAAAGTGATAGAAAGAAACAAACTTTGAATTTCATTCAAGTATGATAATGGTTTTCAAAAAATTTGGTTTCAAAAATTAGTTCCTGTCATCTTACTAATAATGAAAAATGCGCTTTCAAAATAAAGTTGACCATTTGACAGACATTGATGAATGCAACAGCGCCCCTTGTCAGAATAATGCTACTTGTCTTGACCGGGTCAATGGTTTTATATGTAGTTGTCCTGCTGGATTTAATGGAGTTTTATGTGAAACTAGTGAGTTATATTGATTCTTCATTTGCTTATGTATCTGTTTGCGATATGTTACATGTAATTCTAACATTGAAATCAATCTTTGTATCAAACTTTTCCTTCCAGACACTTACAAGTGTTCAAGTTCACCCTGTCAATATTAATGTCTAATGCTAGTTTCACATAGGGTGTTCCTACGTATTGTGATTGTATATACTTTTCCGTTGTTCAAGTGGTAAACATCTTTGTTAAATTCAAAGCAAGTTCATTATATCCAAACAGATATTGATGAATGCAGCAGCGCCCCCTGCCAGAACAACGCTACTTGTCTTGACCGGATCAATGGTTTTACATGCAGTTGTCTTGCTGGATTTAATGGAGTTCTATGTGAAACTGGTGAGTTCACCTGGTGAACCAAATGACATTTTCATGCAGAAGAGGCTTCCCCAATTTTTTGTCTCATTGAGTAATGTAAATTCAAACTTTGAAATCAATCTTTATAAAAATCAATTCCTTTCAGATATTGACGAGTGTTCAAGTTCACCCTGTCGAAATCAAGCAACTTGTCATGACTTAGTCAACGGATTTAGTTGTGAATGTTCCCCAGGGTATGATGGCAGCCTTTGTTCCAATGGTATCTATTTTTTTTATATTCAAAGCAGATACATGGACATTTTCCCCTACACTGATAGGAAGATGGCAGGGTTCTCACAAATATACAATCGTTTAAGCTGGTAGAGTTAATACATTTATCAATTATGATTCAAGAAAAAAATTGTTGAACAACCAATTATGAAGATAGAGTCAAAATAATTAGGATACCTTTTGTGAAAAAATGATGTTAAAATTTGCATCCCGTCCACAAGGGTAGCCATAGAGCAAATAAAATCAACATTGAGAAAAAACCTTCTTTTTGTCTTTTACATCATACCAGATATCAATGAATGTGCGAGTTCCCCATGTCAAAATAATGCTACATGTCTTGACAATGTCAACGGTTTCACCTGTGCCTGTGTCGCAGGATTCAATGGAAATGCATGTCAGCTTGGTGAGTAAATGAATTCAAGAGCAACTTTTGGGAAAAATTTCACATCCGACCATGAACTTAATGTTACTGCACTCACAATCTATTCTGTATACAGGAAGGGAACATTGGGGATACTTTTCAAGTGACATGTACTCTTTTTTGCATCGAAAAAATGGAAAATTCCTGTGTGTAAATATGAAGTTCAATCTTTTCCAGATCCTTTTTAATAATCAGTCATTTTAATTTTCGTTTCAACATTTTGTATTATATATCCCATTGAATGATAAGGTATGTTTATGAAATGCTTTTCAAATAGAATATGAAATAGAAATTCCGTCAAAGATGTCATTGCAGCAAATGTATTTTCCGGAAAGCCTCAATTTTAAGTCAATTAATTAGTAAATTTCGTTGGAAATGTATCGATTTTTGAAAATGATGTACTCGAATCACTGTGCAAATTCATTATTTTCTTTTTAACGACCAAAACGCAAAGAAATTGTGGATAATTAGTTTTGCAAATACTGAAGTGATGTTTGTTCATAGTAATAAGTCAACAAGGCAACAAACCTTGAATTTCATTCGATGATGGTTGTTCACTTGGTCTCCAGAAAATTTGTTCTGTGTCCAAACCGATAAAGAAATCTCACTTGAAAATCAAGTTGATCATTTCACAGATATTGATGAATGCAGCAGCGCCCCCTGTCAGAATAACGCTACTTGTCTTGACCGGGTCAGTGGTTTTACATGCAGCTGTCTTGCTGGATTTAACGGTGTTCTATGTGAAACTGGTTAGTTCAGCTGGTAAACAAGATAGAAATCTCATACAAATAGGGTTTTCTCCAATTTTTTGTCTCATTGTGTTATGCAAATTCAAATTTTGAAATCAATGTTTAAAAAAAACACCGCCCTTCAGATATTGACGAGTGCTCAAGTTCACCCTGTCGAAATCAAGCGACCTGTCATGACTTAGTCAACGGATTTAGTTGTGAATGTTCCCCAGGGTATGATGGCAGCCTTTGTTCCAATGGTATATATCTTTGCTATATTCAAAGCGTGTACATTATATTCAAACTAATAGCAATACATATAGTACGTTTCTTAAAAAATATACAATCGTATTAGATGTATACATCTATCAATTAATATTAAAGAAAAGTGTGCACAACATTCAATGATCATGATAAAGTCAAAGGATTTAGAACAACCATTTATGAAGCCAGAGAGCATGCTATATCAACAATGAGAAAACTCTTCTATTTTAACTTTTTCCAGACATCGATGAATGTGCGAGTTTCCCATGTCAGAATAATGCTACATGTCTTGACAATGTAAACGGTTTCACCTGTGTCTGTGCTGCAGGGTTCAGTGGAAAAGTCTGTCAACTTGGTGAGTAAATGAACTCGATTGCAACATTTGGGAAGTAGGTTCCATCACAAACACCTAAATGTCACTGCACTCACAATCTATAATCTGTACAGGTTAGGGATTTTTGGGTAAAGTGCGAAAGTGACTTTTACTCTTTTTCGCGTCGAAAAAATCTAGAATTGCAGTATGGAAATATGTTGTTAAATCATTCGAGGATCCCTTTCAAAAACCCGTCATTTGAATTTTTTATCTATATTTTGTACTTCAAATACCATTGAGGCATACAGTTTTAATGAAATGCTTTTTGAATAGAATACGAAATAGAAATTCCGTTATAGATGCCATTGAAGCACACTGTATTTTCCTGAAAAGCGTCGTTTATCAATCAATTAATTTGTAAATATTGTTTGAAATGTATTGATTGTTGAATATGATATACTCAACTCTCTGTGCACATTCATATTTTTCCTTTAATAACCAGAACGCTTTGAAAATTGTGGATAAATAATTTTCCAAATTTTGAAGTGATGTTTTGTTCTTTGTTATAAGTGCAACAAAGCAACAAACTCTGAATTTCATTTGATGTTGGTTGTCAGCTTCGGTTTACAGAAAATATTTGGTTCGTCTCCCAACTAATATAAAAGTTCCGACTTGAAAATCAAGTTGACCATTTTACCGATATTGATGAATGCAGCAGCGCCCCCTGTCAGAATAATGCTACTTGTCTTGATCGGGTCAATGGTTTTACATGTAGTTGTCTTGCTGGATTTAATGGAATTCTATGTGAAACTGGTGAGTTCACCTGGTAAAGCAAATGAAATACTTACAAGTATGAGGAAAAATCATTCTTCATTTTCTTGTTTTCTCATTATGGCATGTCAATTTAACCTTTGAAATCAATCTTGATAAAAACACTGCCTTTCAGATATTGACGAGTGTTCAAGTTCGCCCTGTCGAAATCAAGCGACTTGTCTTGACTTAGTCAACGGATTTAGTTGTGAATGTTCCCCTGGGTATGATGGCAGCCTTTGTTCCAATGGTATATATCTTTATTATATTCAAAGCATGTACATTATTTTCAAACTAAGAGCAATACATATAGTACGTTGCTCAAAAAATATAAAATCGTATTAGCTGTATACATCTATCAATTAATATTAAAGAGAAGTGTGCACAACATTCAATGATCATGATAAAGTCAAAAGACTTAGAACAACCATTTGTGAAACTCGTTTTAAAATAAGTATCCCACCCACAAGTGTAGCCAGAGAGCATGTTTCATCAAGATTGAGAAAACTCTTCTATTTTACCTTTTACCAGACATCGATGAATGTGCCAGTTCCCCATGTCAGAATAATGCTACATGTCTTGACAATGTAAACGGTTTCACCTGTGCCTGTGCTGCGTGGTTCAGTGGAAATGTCTGTCAACTTGGTGAGTAAATGAATTTGATTGCAACATTTGGGAAGTAGATTCCATCAAAAACACCTAAATGTTGATGCACTCACAATCTATAATCTGTACAGGTTAGGGATTTTTTTGGGAAAGTGCGAAAGTGACTTTTACTCTTTTTCGCGTCGAAAAAATCTAGAATTGCAGTATGGAAATATGTTGTTAAATCATTCGAGGATCCCTTTCAAAAACCCGTCATTTGAATTTTATTTTCTATATTTTGTTCTACAAATGCCATTGAGGCATACAGTTTTAATGAAATGCTTTTTGAATAGAATACGAAATAGAAATTCCGTTATAGATGCCATTGAAGCACACTGTATTCTCCTGAAAAGCGTCGTTTATCAATCAATTAATTTGTAAAATATTAAAATATTGTTTGAAATGTATCGATTGTTGAATATGATGTACTCAACTCTCTGTGCACATTCATATTTTTTCCCTAATAAGCAGAACGCTATGAAAATTGTGGATAAATAGTTTTCCAAATTTTGAAGTGATGTTTTGTACTTTGTTATAAGTGCAACAAAGCAACAAACTCTGAATTTCATTTGATGTTGGTTGTCAGCTTCGGTCTACAGAAATTATTTGGTTTCGTCTCCCAACTAATATAAAAGTTCCGACATGAAAATCAAGTTGACCATTTTACAGATATTGATGAATGCAGCAGCGCCCCCTGTCAGAATAATGCTACTTGTCTTGATCGGGTCAATGGTTTTACATGTAGTTGTCTTGCTGGATTTAATGGAGTTCTATGTGAAACTGGTGAGTTCACCTGGTAAAGCAAATGAAATACTTACATGTATGAGGAAAAATCATTCTTCATTTTCTTGTTTTCTCATTATGGCATGTCAATTTAAACTTTGAAATCAATTTTGATAAAAACACCGCCTTTCAGATATTGACGAGTGTTCAAGTTCACCCTGTCGAAATCAAGCGACTTGTCTTGACTTAGTCAACGGATTTAGTTGTGAATGTTCCCCAGGGTATGATGGCAGCCTTTGTTCCAATGGTATATATCTTTGTTATATTCAAAGCATGTACATTATATTCAAACTAATAGCAAGAGATATAGTACGTTTCTCTTACATATAGCAAGACTTCTAGTACGTTTCTCAAAAAAATATACAACCGTATTAGCTGTACACATCTATCAATTGATATTTAAGAAAAGTGTGCACAACATTCATTTATCATGATAAAGTCAAAGGATTTAGAGCAACCATTTGTGAAACTGGTTTTAAAATAAATATCCTACCCACAAGTGTAGCCAGAGAGCATGTTACATCAACATTGAGAAAACTCTCCCATCAGGCATGTCTTGGACTAGTTCGCAACGATTTATTTTCGCGATAAAGATTTCAGATGTTGTTTCTAGACACAGAGGCTTTAATGATCTGTTCACGGCGAGGAATATATATATTTGCGATGACGAGGCACTTGCGAATCTCGCAAAAATTTCTCGCACGCAAATAGAAGTTGATTTACAGTATCTTGTATTGTAAATTGTACCCACACCCAAAGGAAGGACAGTTACTGTTAACTTTTACATGCATGTATTAAAATTGTATTGAGGCAAGACATTTCTTTGCAGGTATTTGATAATTTTTTAAATCAATCAACCATGCAGTCAGTATATATGATATATAATTTATTAACAAATATTAATAAATGTTCTATAATTTTGAGTAACTGATCTTATTGTGATAACAATTGCATACCGTAAAAGTTCAGAATATGGAATATCAATATTTACAGATGGATTGTCTAAGCTGCGTCTAAAAACATCAGAAGTATGATCTATGTGATTAACATTTTAGTTTGAAGACTGGAAATAATTTCTTATATATGCTGATTTAAAACTTTGCAATGATGGACAATTCTTTCAAAATTCTGGCAATTTATTCCATAGCTGAGAACCGTAAATTGTAAAGGATCTTCTATAATATTCTGTTTTTGCCCTCGGAATATACAATGAATTGCTTTGACTCTTGTAGATCTGTTGTTTATTTCAAGTACAAATTTAAAAACATCTAAATAATCAGGGGTTAATCCATTTAAGACTTTAAAAACAAGGATGACAGTTCTGTACGTAAAATAATCATCAATTGGCATCCATCTCAGTTGTTGAAACATTTCCGATGTAGGTGTATAAAATGTAGTATTTAGAATCACTCTGGCAGCTCGCTTTTGGAGTTTACATAGTTTGCTAAGACCTTCTTTGTTTTTCATATTGCCCCAGACAGTACAACAATAATTGAAATGAGGAAAAACAATTGTATTAAAAATTTTCAACAATAACTCAGAGGACATGAATGATCTTAATCTAGACAAAACACCTATTTTGGAAGCAAGTTTTTTCGTTAAATTTTCAACGTGTTCAGACCATGTAAGACACCTATCGATGTAAACACCAAGTAGTTTCGCACAAGATACATTTTCAATCACAATACTACCCACTTTAATACATAAATTCCTACAGTTTCTTAATCTTTGTTCCGTACCAATTAACATGCACTGTGTTTTTTTAAGATTGATTGTTAACTTGTTTTTCTCCATCCATTCTAGCGTATTGATAAGATCGCTAAGTAATTTATTTTCAATAACATTTATACTCTTATCTGAGACATCCTGAGTTGTATCATCAGCATACATGTGAGCTGCTGAGTGTTTCAAGCAGTCTGGGTAGTCATTGACATAAAGGATGAAAAACAATGGCCCAAGTATTGATCCTTGAGGAACACCTATAGTTATGTCTAATTTTTCTGACTGAGTACCATTCCATCTAACACACTGTTTTCTATTCGACAAGTACGATTTGAACCAATTAAACGAGTCTTTGCATATTCCAAAAGAAAGTAATTTGTGGAGAAGAACTTTATGATTCACCGTATCAAATGCTTTGCTAAGATCAACAAATAAAACACCAGTGAGTTTACCACTATCAATGTTTTGTAACCATTTTTCGATTATACTATGAAGTGCTGTTTCGCATGAATGCTTAGGTCTGAAACCAGATTGTTTTTCATTGATAAGATTGTTATGCATGAGGTATTCATAAAAAGAATTGTGAACATGTCTTTCTAAGACTTTGCTTATGATAGGTAATATCGATACTGGGCGATAATTATTGAGCAAAAAATTCTCACCAGCTTTATACAATGGTGTAACCCTAGCACTTTTCCAATCATCAACAAAAACACCCGACTTAATTGAACAATTCAAGATATGCGTTAAAATATCTCCTAAGACATAAATACTTTGTTTAAGGATTTTAACAGAAATTTCATCTAAACCTGTGGCTTTTGAATTAGACATAGAAAGTACTTCATTGATAACAAAGCTTTCACTAATAAAAGGTATGGAAAATGAACCTTCTGGCATTTGTTGAGGAACCGTGGGTAGGGAGTTGTCGAAATTAGAAGCAAATTTATGTCCGATATTAGAAAAGAAGTCATTGAATTTATTTGCGATTTCCTGAGGACATGTAATTGTTTCACCATCGACTTCTAAATGGGTTGTTGTGGATTGAGTTCGTTTCGAGGGAAGAAACTCCTTTATACGATCCCACATATTCTTAGGTTTAGCGTGTGCCTGCTCGATTACCTCGTTTACAAGTTCGCGTTTTGATTCGTTGATCTGGATCCCTACTCGGTTTCGTGCCGCTTTGTAAGCATTCCAATCGGCATCGGATTTAGATTTGAGTGCTCTCCGATGTAGAAAGTCACGTTGTCGCATTTCTGACAATATGTTGTCATTTATCCACTTCTCAGAATCCGCCCTGATGCGCCTTTCCCTCATTGGAAAGTGTTTGTCAATGACTTTAAAGAAAATGTCTTTAAATAAGGCCCACATATCATTTACATTTTCCAGGTTTCTAATTAAGTTTGAACCCTGCTCTAAAAATCATTTGAATGTGGTTATGATGCTAAAACGTCGATAATTTTACAAAGAGACACATTATATCCAGGAGAATGAACCTTGGAGCATAAGCGTGACAATCACTTCGGCATCTGGTAAAAATTGGGCAAAATTGTTATGTTTGTCTTTGATCTGAATGTGGAGATGCTCAATGGTCCTTGAATGTTTTATGAAATTCCTCGTGGTAGAATGGCGCAAATTGTGGATCATAACCATACTTTAGAATAATGTTCCGAAGTAGTGGTCTCTCCTGCTCTCCAACTATGGACAGCTCACAGGCATCACAATAGATATAAACTTCTCTCTCAGGCATAGCGTGTTATGCAAAACGTCGAGCACAAAACCCTCTTAGTTCCAGGGTACAGTCCACTAGGGATAATTTCCCGGGTAGCTTTACCTTAAAATTGCATGCCCGATTTTCAGGGTACCAATTCATGCTTTCAGTAGATTTAAGAACCATCAGCAATGACATCCTACGAAGAAATAAAAATGGACAATAATAGGATATAATAAGCATACATTTAATGCAAACGTTGGTCATCAATACTTTCTTTCCGCACAATTATTATCAATACGTCATTTCCGCCGACACAATGAGCATTGCCATCATCAACATAACAATATTTATTTTACTCCATTGAAGAAATTTTAATACACAAATAATTTTAAGCACATCCCTTCTAGATACCTTATCGTTTTAACCTTCTCAATAGCCTAGCTGATAGTCTGGTTATCATTATAAAGAGCGCTTGGTGGTATGGCCATTTTTAGACTATATTGATTGTTTTTAGAAGAGGAGCTCCAAACAAAGATATTTTTTTTAAAAATGTCAAATTTCAAAACTGAAATGTTTGACATTTTTCTTTGCCATAAGACATAATCTAAAATAATAAAGTTGTATCTGAAGGTTAATTTGTTGTGTCCTGGGCCTCCTTAATTTGATGGTGGTTACCTTACTGGTCCCTTATCTAACCTTCCTGAAAATGAATAAAATGGTTGATAAAGAATGTTTTAAATACAGAACTGAAAAAAAATGAGGAATGAAATGAAGAAAAAAATGTTTGTATAATACAAATGCAAGCCTATGTAAAACAACTGTTGTACATGCATGTTTGCTGCAGAGCAAGACATAAGGATAAGTTAAAGTAATGAAAAGCATCAAATCGGCTGCAACAATATATTTGACATTTTAATGTATTTTCAAAAAACAGACTTTAAGGAAAGAATTACCAGACATTTAAAAATTAAAAAAACTATGTAATACATTTTATCAATTAATAACACTGCTGTCTAAATTTCAGCGATCAATTTTTAAATATAATCGAACTAGAATAAGGAATAAAAATGTCTTATCATCAACTTAGTTGATTGAACGACAAATGCAGCAATTTGTAGAGGAAAGTGATTTTAAGCTTCACATGATGAAGTCTAATGGCACGTGCAAGTGTATGATAATGTCAATTAGTACACATGTATGTACATTTTACAATAGATGTGAAGTTCAGATAAAAATCCTTGTCATTTTAAACTTTTGTCCAAAACAAAATAAGGTTCGCTTAAAATTTATACATTGAACTCAAAGAAAAACGTTTAGCCGTAAAAGCATAGTTATGAAAAAAATCACCAAACATTTTGAATGACTTATCATGAACAGTACTCAAGCTCAAAAGTCCGTTGCATTTTCAAAATGTCATTTATTACCTTGTTAGCTGGCAAAGAACACCCTATTATGTTTGCACAATGCACCTTGATGTCCTGATAGCCTGGATAGAAGGTTTATATATCAATTTTCATCTATAAAACAAACACTGGGTATACATGTAATGATTTGACAAACAGTACAACTTATGAGTTTAACTTGGATTCTTTAGCGTATCAAAAATATTATTTAAACATTAGACTTTCGAAATTTGAAGGATAACAAATTGAGAGAATGTGGCAGTGAAGAGCACGCATTATTACATGCATTATTCTTTACACAGTTAAACATTACATTGTTTTCTCATTCATGAACAGGACTCTCCTATCTGGGAAAGATATGGTTTCAAATATAGAAAGCGCAAATTTCTTTAAAATTGCAAACAAAATTTCTTTGCACCTGAATTTAATGGTACAAGATAAACATCAACATAATAACTGATTATTAAATAATTGGATAAAGGTGTATGTAAATCAAAAGGACATTCCTGTATAAAAAGACGAAATCATGGATTTCTTAGATCGGAACAAGTTCTGCCTCAAACTTAGCAGCTGGAGACAAAATTACTCTCGATGCTTTTTTGGAAGATAGCTTAACTTCTATGAATTAAACTACTTATTCCATAGTTTTGCTTGGGTCTACGTTTGATCTTGATTGTTAATTTTTCTTGCACAGTACATTTAATTGTGGAAAGGATGGTAACGTGCCTCAGCCCAAATACAAAAGCACTGGTAAATTCAGGTGCAAGGATAAGGGGATTAATTATTTCAGCATTTCATGGTTATTCATCTTAAACAGGCCCATTAAAATTTGTGACAATGCAAAAATTTTAAAAATACTCCGCATGTTTAATTATTTGACCTTTTTTCACTCAAACACTTTCTCATATTTCTGGCATAAAAAAAATAACAAGCAAAAAATTGTTTGAAAATTAAAAGTGGGTGCTGAGATTTTAATCTTTAGTTATGAATAAAATTGTGATAATTTTAAGCTTTTTTAACTTCAGTTTCACAATATATTTGCTATTTTTATCAAATATGACGATAGAATTCATGACAGTTCATTAGGAATATCCGATCCTCAGCCAGGGAAGATAACTCCAATACAGTTTTAGAGAAATGAGATTTTTTAAAATCCAAGCTTAGAAACCAATGCTTATTAACATGATAAGAAATTTAAAAAAGTGATTTGTGGTGTCTTGAAATGAAAACAAAAACCTTGACACTATATACATTAGAATATACGACAGAATTAGAAGACAAAAAATACCAAATAAGTATAAAAATCAAAACAATATATCTCTGAATGTCTGGATACCGATCGTTTAATTTAAAGCTAAAATTTAATTGTTGATCAATTTGCAATTAGAAAATGCATTGCAGATATTCCAATTCGCTTTTTCTGCAAAAAATATTGGAGATTTGGCAATTTTCTCTAAAAAATATGGTAAACTTTAATCTTTGACTTTAAAGAAATACTTTGGAAAAATTTACATAACTTCAGATTCAGAGATACTTTTATGAGTATTTTTTATTTCTTGACTGCTAATTTTATGAATCTAATGATTGGACTACCTTAAATAGATAATTTAGGACCAGTATAAAACAGTCCACTGCACAAAATAACTATGTGGGCAGATTCATGTAAAAAAAAAAAAAGAGAGTACAAAAATTCACAAACTTTATATAATTTGAAAGAGAAAAAAAATCATTTTCTTCTAAATAAAAAAAAACATTCCGCCACAAAATATAGTTCCTCACTTAATGCTATTGGTATAGAATTTGATTAACGAACTTAAAAAAGGGTATATTGGCATTGTAGAATCCAAATCTATTGGACGAATCAAAACATTTTAGAGACTTTTTGAAGTATGGGTCAAGATAAAAATCTGCTCAAAGCCCAGGAGCGAACCTCGCTAAATGTCAAATAACGGTGTTCAAAACTATAGAAAGAACAAATTCTTATCATTTGCTTGGGTAGGGGATTGATGGGTATATAATGTACAGCTTCAACGTCGCTAGTCGTTCATTTAGAAGTTAATGGCTATATAACCTTTAGGCAAATGCGCAAAATATATGACTTTAGGTTTTTCATAACATGTTGTCTATTACAAAGTCATCCCATAACAATCATTTTAATGACCAAAAAACAGCCATGTTTCTGTAACAATATTATGGGGGAGAAAAGTGTATCATTTTCTTTGTCAATTTTTTTTTGAAGACCAATATATACTTTTTTAACTAAATATAACATATGTTTATTTTAAAACATAAAACATCTTTAGAAGTATAAGTTTTTAAATATTTAAAGATGTTAAAATATCAATTATCTTGTCCTAACTATCCCAACATGAAATATACTCGCTTTGGATTTCAATTTTTTATTATTGTTGAATCATCAGTGTAAACTTCTTAGGGGAAAATTGTCTTTATAATGTCTATTTTTACATGCTTCGAAAATTTCAATCTGCACTTAATTTGTCCAAAGAAGTGTAAAATTAAGAGTGTAATGAGAGTGACTTCATCCTACTGTGCAACAGCGTCGTGGTTTTTATCTCACCTGAGCCAAAATCTCAAGTGAGCTTTTCTGATCAAAATTTGTCCGTTGTTTGCCGTTGTCTTCGTCGCTTTAGTAGTGTAGATTCAGTTTTGAACAAATCATGAACCCGGGGTCAGGGCGGGGCCATAATTGATGATCAAAGCTTTACATAGGAATATATAGGGAAAATCTTTGAAAATCTTCGTCTCAAGAACCACTGGACCAGGAAAGATGAAACTAATTTGAAAACATCCTCAGGCAGTTTATATTCTTTTTTTTTTCTTTTGCAAATCATGACCTCCGGGGATAGGGTGGGGCCACAATTGACGTTCAAAGGTTTAGATAGGAATATTAAGGAAAATCTTAGAAAATCTCAAGAACCACTGGACCAGGAAAGATGAATCTAATGTGCAAACATCCTCAAGTAGTGTACCGGTAGATTCAATTTTGTTCAAACCATGACACCACCCCCACCCCCCCCCCCCCCCCCCCCCCCCCCCCCCAGGGGTAGGTTGGGGCCACAATGGACGATTAAAGTTTTCCATAGGAATGAGTACATGGGGAATATTTTTAAACTCTTCTTTTTAAGAACAACAAAGCCAAGATGGGTCATATGTTGATATAAGCACTCTGACGTGGTGTTGATTCAAGTTTGTTCAAGTCAAGAAAGGGAAGTAGGGATTGGGAAGGGTGGACCACAACTGGGATCAAAGTCTTGCCTAGAAATATCGAGGATTTTTTCCCAAGAACAAAAAGCCATGTTTAATCATATTTATATAAAGGCATCCTCAGGAAATACAAAGTCATGCTGGTTCAAATGAGGAATACCAGTGGTAGGGCTGGGCAACAAAGGTTGGGGGGGGGGGGGGGGGTAAATGAATACATAGGAAAAAATACCTGCTCAAGAACAGCAAAGGCATTTGTTTTATTGAAGTATCATTAGTAGTTGGTAGTTTAAAATTCCAGACCCTAACCCCCTTGTAAACTTCTGAATACTGAATTGACATCTGCTTTTATTTCCTTCCTGTGCTCAGATGACAGGTCTGGCCCATGGGCCTCTTGTTGGGTGTCTTTTAGAATGTCTTGACCTTGAAATATGTATTTGCCGACAAGCCATAGTGTCAATTATAGAACTAAAAAAATGTTGACAAATCAGTTATTTAAGTACTGAGTTCATAGTATTCATAGATATTTAAGAAATAAAATATCATTTTTAGAGTGTCATTGGGATATGACATGAAGTCGGTCACGTGATCAAATTCTATAACGCCCGAAGGGCGTTATAGTAGATTGGATCACGTACCAACTTCATGTCATATCCCATTGACACTCTAAAAATGATATTTTATTTCTTATATTTATATTTTTATTTCTATTCACATTACAAAGATAAAATGCCATATTTAGACTTTGTTATTGAATGCAACATAACGTATAAATACGACGTCATATGATATGACGTCACAGTCAAACTTTCCAAATGTCTCGTGCAGTTTGCTTTCCATACTCATGAAAGTCAGATCATGTGACCGACTGCATGTCATCGAAAATTGAATTTCATTTTTTTTTGTATTGTCATATAAGGAAAGACATTGGCAAATGTAAATATACTTTAGTCTAGTATTATGGGCAACTCTCAAAAAGCGAACTACATGTATCAGAAGTTCCGTTTTCAGTAGATCCCTTCTTCCCTTGAATTTGAAATTAAAAGCATGTTTTTACAGCTTAAAATTCAATGACTTCAATAATAAACATCCTTGCTAGCCAAGGATTTCTGATATGCAACTCTGACAAAAATAAGGTTTATGATGCCTACACAACTCGAGATTTTTTTTACACCACGTGTTTTAAAATCTTACCACATACACACAGCTTTGCGTCAACAACATAAATAAACATCATTTTAAAGTATTTAAAAGTAGAATTAACAAGCAAGTATTGATCGATATTATTTGTTATTTATATTACTTGTAACATTATATACCCATCAGCTCAAAGTTGGGACATCATAGCTGGCTAAAGAACTTTTTATTACATGTATCTCAAGAATCGTTTAATCTAAATCTTCTTAAGGCTTAATAAGGCTTAATAAAAAAAAATCAAAACGAACAATATGTATTATTTTTTCCAAGTAATGATTCACTAAATATTTTCAAAAGCTACCGTATATACTCGTCTAAAAGTTTGTCTGCCTACAAGTTGGTTGTATTTTTTATGCTTATATTAGAGGGATTTTTCTTCTAAAATACTAGTCGTTTTAAAGATCGGCTAAAAGTCGGAGATAGAGTTTTGGACGAAAGTTTAACTCCCAAAAATCCGAATTACTGGCGAGTAAATCCGGCTAACAAGGAAAGCTAACAAAGTGGCTTTATTTACAGAGAGAAGATTTTTAGATGATTTATTGTCTATTCATATTCTCTCTCTTGTACATGAATACCATATACACTGTGTACATTTATCATACACAAAAATTATCATAACTGGTCATAACATAATTAATTTGGACCTTAATCAATATAATTATGAAATATAAAACAATCACAAACAGTCTGTTACAGACTACTGGAATTTCCAGAGCCAGGATCGGGTGTCGAGGAAAAATAAGCATTCTCTACAAACAATCACACACGTAAGGAGTCCAATGTATTGACTAGGTGCACGGAATAATACGTAGTAATATGCAGTATAAAAGCAATTGCCTTACAATAGGTATGGAATAATCTCTGTAACATCAGCTTATTTTTCAGTAGCCTGCCTTGGTCCTAAGAATGATGGTTCTATAAGCATATCAGTATTTACGTGCCAATTGTTAGTTTTTTGTCCTATCGTCTATTATCGGTAAATTTCCACAAATGAAACATATGTGAAAGAATTTATGATGTCTTTTAATTCAAGTTCACTAGAATGAATCAAGTTGACTTTACAATGGAAATTATTTGTTATTGATAATACGTAGTCAATATATCGGAAAGACAAATGGTCATAACAAATGTTTTTTTTTTTCTGCTCTACAGAATTATAATCATAGATGATCAATTCAGGAGGCACAAATAAAGCCGATCGAAGTTCTAATTTAGTTTGTCTGTTCTCCAAAAAAAACTATTCTTTTGAGTAAGAAAGACTATCAGTATGTCTTACAAATATGAAAAAAAAAATTAGTTAAAACCAGTAAAAACTGGTTTCTTTGGACCAAGAGTCCGTGGTGGATATAATGTAAAAATTAGGTGAACACCGGGTCCTTCCTCAGTGGATGGTGAGACCCTGAAAGAGATACAAAATCCTTAATGACGTATGAATCACATACCCACAGCAAAATATTACTTTTATATGTATTATTGAACAATATTTCAATACATACACGTATAGGCAGACCGATCGATTTTGGATGATTTGCCTACCTGTTATATTTGCGGATGTAACGACGTGTCAGAGTAAAAGTCATCGTAAGACAAGCGATTAAACCGGCAAGGCCTATCAAAAGCACCTTCCATGTGCTAAGTTCACACGGGTCATCAGCAGAAGATGAAGAACAATCGTAAAGTGAGCCACAATCATCACAAGATTTGCTTGCAGAAGCTCTCCCGTCTGAAGTTACTTAAAATTCAATATAATAAAAATTATACTTTAAGATAATGATTGCAGTAAATTATCATGGTTATGCTTTGTATAATCGTCAAAAAATTTCTGATAGGAGCTTTTTCGAATTCAAAAATTAAAATAAAATTCAACTTTAAGATGATGTCAACAGTAAATTATCATGTTTGTGCTTTGAATAATCGTCAATACGAAGGGTTATCGAAAGCTTCCGTGGACTGAGGCTATAAAATTCTTACTATTTTGTTTGCACTTCTCAAAGTTCTAACAAACATAAAACAAAAAAGAATGAAGAAATGTTGAAAATTTTAGCTTGATACGTTCATTATTTGCAAAATTATTCTGAAGTGTAATCGACATTATATGATGACTTGGCTCCATCGCCGCTTAGTTTCAAGACGTCCGACTACTTCATTGTTTTACAATGTCCGTTTCTTCTACCCAATACACCTATTTTGATGAGATTACCTCGAGCTAATTAAAGACTTAAACCCGTCTTGTTTATATGACATTACATTGTCACGAGCAGCGGCGTTCAATGCATATTATATTGCTGATGGATTTATACATTGCTTGATTGTACCAGCATATTTTTTGGGAGTTTAATATTATCTATCTACAACACATGATCAACGTCATTTTTGACGTGAATTTTTCACACCTTAACTACAAATCGACATTAACTATGCATCCTTTTTTTCTCAATTTCTTTTGGCATTTAAAAACAAGTACATTTGATGCATTTTATTTCTCCGTCACCAGTTTAAACACTTCCAAGGTCTACACTAGTTTTTTTTTCAGGGGGACAACCTTATATAATAATGGGTAAGGAAAGCCGTCCTCTTTTTTGAAATTTTTTCTTTTTATTTATTTTCAAAGCCTTATTTGTTTGGACACTTCTTATAAGACATAATTATGATAACATTTTATAGAACTTCCAGAATGAGGTAAAAATCCCATATTTAATGGAACAAAAGTACCCAAACACATACTTAAATTCATGGGGTTTAAATGTCAATGATCATATCAAAAGAGTTTTTATCAGTTACATCTAGAAAAAAAATGATGTTCGAGATTGTGCCGCCTGGACCTACAACCGCCTGCAAAAACATAACTTATTTATTAAAAAATAAAATTTATGATTTGTGGTTTACTCTATGGAGAGAAAAGATGATGCTAAATATAGATATTTCAAAATTCACTGATGTAACTAAAGCGGCTTTACTCTTATAGCGCTAGTCCGCGAACCTTTTGATAACCCCTCGTATGTTCTGATACGTGCTTCTTCACGAAAAAAAATTATTTCGTATTTTTCTTTATTTATTTGATGTATGTTTCAAAATTTTTCTTCGAGTGATCGATACACCAAGCATAAAAAGATAATCTGTTTTATTTTAATATACGTACCATATACATATGTAGGAGTGCAATCTATTAGAACATAAACTTCCTATTCCTATCAGGTTGTATTAAATGTATATGCTTTGAATATAAGAAAGATATATACCATTGGAACAAAGGCTGTCATAATATCCTGGGGCACATTCACAACTAAATCCGTTAACTAAGTCATGACAAGTCGCTTGATTTCGACAGGGTGAACTTGAGCATTCGTCAATATCTGAAAGGCAGTGGTTTTATAAAGATTGATTTCAAAATTTGCATTGACAAAACACAATGAGAAAAAAAGAAAATGAAGAATGATCTTTTTTTTATAAGTATTTCCTTTTGTTCACCAGGTGAACTCACCAGTTTCGCATAAAACTCCATTAAATCCAGCAAGACAACTACATGTAAAACCATTGACCCGGTCAAGACAAGTAGCATTATTCTGACAGGGGGCGCTGCTGCATTCATCAATAAATTTTCTGTAAACCAAAGTGAACAACCAACATCAAATGAAATTCATAGTTTGTTGCTTTGTTGCACTTATTACCAAGTACAAAACATCACTTCAATACTTGAAAAATTAATTATCCACAATTTATCCACAAGTTCTGGTAATTAGGGGAAAATGAATGTGCACAGAGAGATGAGTACATCACATTCAATAATCGATACATTTCAAACAAAATTTACAAATTGATTGATAAATGACGCCATTTAGGAAAATGCATTGTGTTTTCATAACATCTAAAACAGAAATTTCTATTTCGTATTCTATTCAAAAAGTATTTCATTAAAACTGTATGGCTCAGTGGCAATTTGTAGTACAAACTAAAGATAGAAAAATCAAAATGACGGATTTTTTAAAAGGGATCCTCGAAAGATTTAACAACATATTTCCATACTGGAATTCTAGATTTTTACGACGCGAAAAAGAGTAAAAGTTACTTTTGAACTTTTCCGACAAATTCCTTACCTGTACAGAGAATAAATTGTGAGTGCAGTGCCATTAAGAAGGTGTTTTTGATGGAAACTACTTCCCAAATGTTGCAATCGAATTCATTTACTCACCAAGTTGACAGACATTTCCACTGAACCCTGCAGAACAGGCACAGGTGAAACCGTTTACATTGTCCCAACAGCAAATACAATTTATCATAGAGTCAAATGCTGAATGACGTTTTTCATACTACAAATAATTGTTAGTGTTTTAATTGTGAACTGATGACGGATTTTTCAGTTATTCCATGGCACCTGATCCCGCCTCTGATGTTTTGGACGCCTGCGTTTGCTTTGGTCCTATTTTGCATTGTTTTGGGACTTTTGAAGGCCAAGAACAATATAAATACTTTATCATGGCCGGATATAAATGTAATCTAAATATAATAAATGTCTTAAAAACCCGTTTACAGAGACATACAAAACCAATTTAAAAAGCCAAAGAGTAATGCAAAAAACATGAAACATGGAAACCTCTGCCACTTTACTATAGCTACATATATAGTTTGTACAAAAACATTCCTCAGAGAATTCCTGCAAATAACAATATACTACTATAAGAAGAAAAAGATAAGAACTGTAGGCAGGTTTCACAAAAAAACCTTATTTCTATTATACAGTCACTTTTTTTATATAGACGACGCCACCATTTTGCGAACTCATTTATGGCCATCACTATATTATTATTACTGAAATCTATAATGTACCTGTCTTCTTCAGTGTTTGTTAAATCCACATCTTTTTGGAGTAAAGCTTTAGCAGCTTCTTCATCATCTATAATAATAATAAAAAAAGCTTATCTGGGTCACATTGCTTATCTGAATCGTCGTAGTCAAAACGTTTTCTTCAAAATTTTTGCATTTCAGAAATGTTTTGAAGCTTTCCCCTTTTCATATCATGATGTTAAAAAAATAAACATCTAGTATGCCCCCCCCCCCTCCCTGTGGCCCGATGGAAATGACATAAACACACTTTCAATATTGATAACATATTCATATTGCTGATGAAGGCTCTGTTGTTAATTTATTCATTTCCATTCCATTATTTAGATAACACTGCCACTAGGGGTCATGATTTGTATAAATGTGACTAATTACTAGTATTGTATTTGAGGTCATATAAAGAGTTTTTACAAGTAATTTAAACATTACCTGCACTCACTGCAGCTTTATTGCAATTCCTAAAAAGTAAATATCAAATAATTAAAATAAATTTTGTTGGTACGTTGTGCAAAAAGGGACATATTGAATCATTTACAAAAATAAAGCGATGATCGTTCGAGTGATTTTTGAAAAATATACACATGATGTACTTCAAATAGTATAACCCTGAAAGAGTTATACAGGCTTTAAATAATTTGTAAAGAATAGATTGTAAAACAAAATAAACATTAACTTGATCTTTTGTTTTGAATAAAGCGAGGATGTTTTCTAAAACAGTATTCCTAAATAAGGTTAATTTGAATAATTTAGAGCATATCGCGTGAGGTGAGACAATTCGTGATGTATCCCACACGGGCAGGGTGACAACTTTCGTTACTCTTCAGATGTCAATGTAAAAGGCAAGCGTAAGTGAGCTACGAGACAGAAAGTTGTTCAAAAATTTAATTCATCTATCAGCAACATTAAATAATAGCCTACCTCGCGTCTTCTTTTGGCTTGACTTTTGGTGTACCCGCTTTTGAGAACAAAAAAAAATTATTTAACATTCTTATTAGTTTCAAATTATGAATAATATGCAATTTTGAAATTAGTTTTGGTTTATTATCTAGAGATACATTAATCATAAAGAATGTTCGAGATCATTAATTCAAGTCGTATATTTCATGAGTAAATACTTACATTCACTAGCCGTTATATTTGAACCACTCATACTAAAATGAAAAAAATAAAAGGTTTGCTGGAACGCATATATTTCCATGTATACTCATAAAGAAGATTGTCATACCTATTACCTTATTTGTAAGGATACTTTGTAAAAACCATTGAAAGTTTAAATATTTATTCTAGCGGGCGTAAATTCGGATGCCCTCGACAGTATATACGCACTTCACAAAAGTTACGTTCTTTTATAAAACTGAAGTATGAAAGTAAAGTATCTGTGAAATAAGGCTATTTTCTTACTTTTTAAACATCTCCATTGCACTAGTAACCCTCTTTTCTGAATTCAGTTGTTTCTTCTCTCGTTCAGTATTATATTTCTGGGTTTCAGCGGCTTTAATTTCCGTGTCTGAAAATTTAAGTGAAATCATTGGACATGAAGTCCAACATATATTTTAATAGGTGCTGTAGCAAAATTCATGCCTGATTTTGAAAGAAAAAAATAGAATTATATGATATTGTTATATTCATATTTTGAATCTAAGATCTAATTCAAAACATATATTTTAAAAAAATCGAAATCAGAGACTAGTGAGAGACGTTTAGCCAGGGCCTAAAAAAACCCACAGGGAAGGATCTGATTTACGCTCGGCAAAAACTAGTGCTACAACATAACCTGTTCAGTTATTGCCGTAGGAAATTCCAGCACTCTATGACAACAACCAAAACACATAGCTATTTGATAAACCTTGTCTCGCAGCAACAGCCATACCAACAACTCTGAAAACAGAGCAACTTGGATAAGTAAAAAGGTAGTTGTTATAATCAAAGACTCGTAAAGAAAAACACAACTGACCCGGCAACCTTTCCAATTTCAGAGGAAGATCAAGTGATTCTTTTTTCTAGCAGATCAAGGGCATATGAACACATTGATGACAATTTAGCCCGCGCCGCAGGAAAAAAACCACAGGAGTGGGTGGGGTATTGACGCCGTTATAATTACAGACCCACAGGGACACACAAAATGCCAAGCAACCTTACCAATTTCAGGGAAAATGCCAGGTGATACATGTACATTTTTTTGCTTTTGACTAACAAATCAAGATTTCTTTTCTAGGTTTCAATTGCATTCCTAGGGATGTCATTACATGTATAAGACAGTATTTTGATGTCTAGGCTTTGAAAGCTGAGTTTCTTTATCGCAAGTGTTTGCATTATATATACTAAATGCCTACATGTACCTCATCATAACAACTTAACATATTCTTATGTAGAAAAATAATTGAAAAATTCAAACATACCTTGTGGTACATCAATTTTCTCTTCTTTCAATTTTTCTTCTTTTTTCTTTGCCATTCTGAATATAATTTGATGATTTTTTTTTCAATATTAATATATGTATGAACTGAAAATCATGCTTGTAAGGAGCTAATTCAGGACGTTTCAAGAAGGTGGCGCACCAACAAGTATTTTTATTTTCTAAATACTTCCAACAAAAAAAAACCTTGAGAAGAGAAGAAAAGTTTAAGTAAAAGAGAAAAGGTTCTCAGACGAGGGCAAAAGCATAAATCAAATTAACCATATTTTCACATTATATATTCATGTATTGCCAAAATTATTGAGGTATGCAAAGTTCTTTGGGAGGGGGCGTGCCCCTACACTCTGTACTTAAAGCCATGCAAATCTGTTTATCTAACTTACTTTTTTGTATTATTTAGAAAGGTACACGATAACTCATCATCACACTTTATAGTTCTTTTTCGATATAAACAATAACCCAGTATCACGTGTACTCCCATACTAAGAAATAAAATACATCCAAGTATGATGATTATGATTCTGCAAAAGAAATAAAAAGATTTTTATGATATAAATCAAATGGAGCACCATAATGTACTTACATGCAGTCTAAATCTATAAGTAAGCAAGTTCATGCAGCAATCGTGTGATCGAGAAATGTCTTGGAAGCAAACGTACTTGTTTTGGTAGGATGAATATTCTATAAACACGTTCCATTAAGGGCACACCAAAGGGACCTTAATTTCCATGTGATTCAAGGATAACAAAATACAAGTCCATGTTATTTAGACGCCTTATAGATTTATTATTCTTTTATCATAACTTGCTAAATTCCTGCTAAAATCAAAACACAGCTTAAATTCATGACTTTTTAACGGCGATAATTCCAAAGCATAATTATGCAAAACTATGGTGGCATATTTCTGCCCCTTGTGTGCAAGTTATTTTTCTATCAAATATGTCGACATGCAAGATAGATAGGTTAACATGCAACACAGCTATGTCAACATGCAACATAAATATGTTGACATGCAAGAAAATTGCAATAAAATAAAAATAAAAAAAAAATCTCAAATATTGCCCACATGTGACATCCAACATGCTAAATGCTACTGATTAATATGTTAACATGCAAGATAAATATGTTGACATGCAACTTAGATATGTTAACATGCAACTTATTTATGTCGACATGCAACTTATTTAAGTCGACATGCAACTTAGATATGTTAATATGCAACTTATTTATGTTAACATGCAACTAATTTATGTCGACATGCAACTTGGTTATGTTGACATGCGAGATAAATATGTTGACATGCAACTTATAAGATGCATGTCGACATAAATATGTCGCATGTTTACATAATTAAGTTGCATGTCAACATATTCATCTTGCCTGTCAACATAAATAAGTTGCATGTCAACATATTTATCTCACATGTCAACATAACTAAGTTGCATGTCAACATAAATAAGTTGCATGTTAACATTTATAAGTTGCATGTTGACATAAATAAGTTGCATGTCGACATATTTATCTTGCATGTCAACATACAATGTAACTAAGTTGCATGTCAGCATAAACAAGTTGCATGTCAACATAAATAAGTTGCATGTCAAAATATTTAACGTGCACATTAACACAAATAAGTAGCATCTAGCATGTTGGATGTCACATGTGGGCGATATTTGAGATTTTTGAAGTTTTTTTATAATATCTATTTGATTGCAATTTTCTTGCATGCTAACATATTTACGTTGCATGTTGACATAACTATCTTGCATGTCAACATATTTATCTTGCTTGTCGACATATTTGATAGAAAAATAACTTGCACACAAGGGGCAGAAATATGCCACCATACAAAACAAATGATAAACTCGGCCATAAACTTTCAAACTTACTGCTCCCCACTACAAATTCTTCCCTTAATATACAAGGAAATTTGGTCTGATCTTATATGATATATAATGAAAAACAATAAATATAATTTATTCTGCAACTACCCCTTGCTTTGACCAACTAAAGGTAACCTAATTAATTAAAGCTTTATTCGGTCACTGTCCTAATAGGACCTCATGAATGTTTTCCGACGTTCTAAAACATCGTGATTTCACATACAATTTTATATTGCAATGTTTATGCCATGGCGTCATAGTTTCAACTAAAGAGATGTCTAAATCTGTGAAAAATAGACAGTTTTGGACGTTCAAATATAAAAATTCATATCCTCATTAAAAATAATTACCCTGAGATACATTTAGGTCAAGATCAGAGAATAAAGTCTCAATACTGCAGTTCAATTCAAAATATAAAAAAAAATTGTGGAAGGAAGACGGATCCTTGGTCACCGTAACTTAATACTTAGATCATCGACATAATACCTATGAGGAGAGGAAAATATTTTCAAAGAATTAATGCAGTTGCATTACATAAATATTAAAGCCCCCTAAGACCAGAACCTCTGACCCAGGGGCCATGAAATTCTCATTTTTGAAACAGGCTCTCTTCCTTTTCCTTACTTGATACAAAGTTCATTTGTTTAATACCCAGGAGCAGAGGAGAAATTTTTTTTTTTCAAAGATTTAAAGCATTTTAACTATTTAATCATATTACATGTATAAGAGCCCTGTAATAACAACAGAAAACTGGTTCAGTGGTTTTAAAGAAGCTGAAAATTTATTTTATAATATTAAAGCACGAAACACGGACAATAACAAATGAATAGGCAACCCACGTTAACTCGGGTGACCCAAACAGAAAAATGTAAAAATACTTTATCAGAAAAAAATATTCAAATTTGAGTTATATCAATACTTACTTGTACAGGTTATCAGATTTCCCTAGATTTTGATGTAAGGTAGATGTGATTGTTTTATTCTTTTGAACCAAGTCATAACAGGATGTGTCTTCTCATATAATAGAAGGAGAAAAAATAAATATTAGAAATAAGCACCTTTCATCAAATTCACGATCACAAGACATCCAAAGGCTTTGCAGAGTGTTCTGTGTATCGTATTTAGTATTACTAGTATATTAAGGAGTTTAAGTAAATGAATTAAAGATAAACTTATCGATGTAGATGTCATATCAAATAGCAAGATATATATAATAACCAAAGAAAAAAGTCTAGTTCTCCTCAGGTAATCATAGAGTAGACTTGTTTATTTTCCCGACTTCCAAGTGTAGTTCTTGAACATTCTAATTTTTCAGACTTGTCAGAAAAATACTCCTTGCATAAATGAGTTTTAATTACCTAATATAGTTTGCCTTTACTTTTTTTACTTATGCAGCAAATCAGTCCTTTACAAATTGTTTCATTTTTGTTCATTTATTTTAAACAAGTTTATCTGAGCATTAAAAACAATGAAAGTATTTTTCTACTTTTGTAAATTTTGTTTTTTGCCATTGGCCTCTGCTGAGGTTGACCAAAGTAACACCACATCCCTAACTAAAACACAATAGTTAATTATATTTTACGTGAACACTTTTGAAATAATATAGAATCTGAATATTTCTCAAGTTGCTTAGCTACGATTTTATATTTCAAATAACATGTAAATACTAATATAGAAGTAAATTGTCTTTAAAAAATTTTTGGTTTTTCAAGTCAAGAATTTAGAATTATTTTTAGAAAAATACATAACTACACTTTATCTGAAATTCACTGTACAATCATTTAAAAATACTTTTATGTGAAAACTACAATTTACAATAACTAACTTTATATTTAATCATAAGTTTTATGAAAAGTAACTGAAGAATTGATTCATCGAGATGAAAGTCAATTTTAAAAGACATATTATAGATTTGATTTTAAAAGTTAAGAAATAACGGTGGCGGACGTAAGGAAAGCAAGTAGGAATAAAAGTCAGTTATTCATTCAGGAAATAGAGACAGCTAAACAATCTTTAAAAATGCTGGATTAACATGCAATGTATGAATAATAAACTGTGCATTTGTATAAATTGGAAAAGACAATTTTTAAGTGGAAGAGAATCGAACGCTAGATGGTCTGCAAAGAAATATATTATAGTTAAAATAGTTCCAAAAGAGCTAAAATATTGTCAAACGTTATTTGTGCTTCACTGTCGTGGAATTCTTGGAAGCAGCTGTAGTTTAATAAGGTTAAGAATTTAAAAACATCGACAATTTAATTTAAATTACTTGAACAATTGTTAGCAGGCAAGTTGTCAAGTGCCGTCTCTATGTTTTTATTAATAGAGACCAAAAACGATACAGACTTTGTATGAAAATATAAGGCAGAGTAATCTTGAGAAACTAAGTCATGTTGTTTTTGACGTTTCGATGCCTAAAACCATGCTCCGGGGTAACAAAAATGTAGTTTTTAAAATTGGCTAACATCAGATTCATACCAGGAATGTTATGAAACTTCATTCTTCGACAAAAAAAACACTTTTACATCTGAAAATGTATTGATTTTTAATCTTGTAGCAATATTATGAATTTATTTTTATCTATTAACATAAAGCATGTAGTCTACATCTATTAAATCCTAGATTTGTCTGTGAATTTTTTATGTTTATTAACAAAAACTTACATTTATAGGCTTCTGATGATTTATAGAAAGGTTTGCATGGAGCATTGTCTTTTGTACAGTCATGGCCAGTAAAGTGGTAAACACGATTCTCTTTTGTATCGTATTTGGCACAATAGCCTAAAATCAAAACAATTACATATGCTTATAACAATAAAAATTTGAAAATCAATGATTTGAACAATTTTAAAACCAAACGACCTAATGGCCAGGAAGCGTTCATAAACATTTCAGATTTCAGGCTAAGTATTTATTGGGAAGAAGATTTTTTAAAAGATTTTCCCTATATATTTTAATGTGAAAAGTTTTTGATTCATTATCAAAGTATACCATTGATGTTAAATACAGGTGCACAGACTTCCACAAAATGAGCAATATCTTCCTTGATTAGACAATGATACACAAAATTCGCTGGTTCAGTACAATTTTGAATGACGGCAATTTCATGACACTGTTTTCGTTCTGCTGCTTTTTGCCACTCCCTTTCGGATTGTGGACAACTAGACACTATTTGTTCTGTTGGAATTGATGCTCTACAGGGATTGGCATATATTTTATGAATCTGAAGGGGAAAAATGCATTTTTTATTATCACCAGAAATAACATATTTATTAAAAGGCTGTTTTGATGCATTTTTAAACTCATTTTACAATATCACTCGAAATTTCTTTATTTAGTAAATAAAACTGTTTATAAACTTAATATGTTTCATTTGTCTAATGAATTGAATGGACAAGTTCTCCCGAAAACTTTACAATCTTTATTTTCACGTTGGGCATTTGAAGTGTTGCATATAGATATATATATATATATATATATATATATACTAACCATATATATCATAAATATATGACACCAAAATATATTCATGATATAAGTAGTAAAGCCTCTTTTCTCGATCCTTTGAGAAAACTCGTAGAATCTATAAAACAAGGAAAGTAATGTTAAATATTCATTCTGCAAAATTGAAAAAAAAGAAATATTCAATATAATTTTTATGAAACTTTTTGTATTACCAAATACTCCAGGTTCCTTAGCAGTTGGTAACCGATGAAGGGTAACAAACCTCATGATTTAATTTTTAAAATATTCGTCAGTCCACCATATCAGTTAAAATCACCTTTGGTCCATTAACTAATCTCATTTTTATTAAATTCTTGGTAGCACGTATGAACTTTTTATTATACATGTAGTTCCTTTTTAAGCGAATTTCAATTATTGCATATGCAGAATCAATATGCAGATTTCATAACTTATAGTCGGTGCTTTTGGGTCGTTCTAACACCTGAGTTACCTGTCCTTAAAACATAACATCGTACAAATCAATGATTAATAATAATTATTATTCATTTTTTTAATCTAGTGGAAATATATATATGTTACAATATTTTTCTGAGAATATCACGAAGTTGTACACGTAAATCTATTTATGAAATGTATTTACCTTATTTGCAACGTGAAAATTGATTGAAAAGCCGAAAGATTTTAGATACCACATGTACAATAAATCCCAAATAAGCGAACAAATTCTCGAGAATGGTGTTAAAAAAAACTACAAAACACGTACAAAAAAGTTTTGATTTTAAGTATAGCTGAAAGGTGCTTGCTGATTTTGAAGCATTGTGGAGAAAGGAGCCACTGCATTATATTCTGGAATCAAACCTCTTGAGGTGTAGCAAATCCGGGAGAAGCATATGTGTATGACAGAAATTATAAGTAAGACCTCATAAAGATTTATTTTCTTACTTGAAAGACCTGGAAAAAATTGCTTTAATACCTTTCTAGAATAGCCTGTATGTTATGGGATGTGAAGGATTTACCCCATGTTCTCAAGACCTAATTAACTGTTTAGTCTGCATGAAGATGATAAAAGAAAGTAGAGTATTAGTACTGACCAAGTCAATAGATGTACTTAGTCTATTAAACTAACTACAAATATATTATGTTCATCCCCGATTATCCTATTCATTTGCCTTGAGGCAACGTAAACACATCTTTATCTCTCGTTATTTTGTTTAATTGTATTCATGCTAGCTATGTTTTTGATACTGTTGTATTCAGGTGGCAGGTAGTTGCCTAAGGTCTGTTCTGTCTTAGGCATATACATGTAGCATAAATGTCCATGGCTGCAGATCCATGGGTTTCTGCTCGAGAAAATCGAACAGATAAAGCAGAGAGCTACAGTTTAATCTATGCATTGTAAAAACCTTCAATTTACGCCATCGATTTTTTTTGTCACTTACTTCAGGTATTATTTCTAGTAATTTATGAGTTTCTTCACTCACTGAATGATATCCGATAATTGATTATATATTTTGCTTCAATTCTTGATAAACAATTATACTTTTGTACCGTATGAAACAGTCCTTTATGGTTTTGGAATGTCGGTTTAAAAGATTCCAATTTCTACATTCACATCCACAAAGGGCCCATCTTTTATCGTGGGAAAGCAAATAATTATTTAGGAATTTCAATTAATTGCATGGTTAGTTATCGGATATCAAGCTTATTAAGCTTGACAAAACATAATGTATATGACATACATGTTATACCTGAAATGAGCGCTAGACAAAAAGCGGCTGCGTAAATCGAGGGGTTTTTTTTCTACGTATGGATCTCAAACACTAGCTCCCTGCTTCATCTGTCCGAATTTTTTCACTTTTAAAACATTGAAATCAGACACGGAATTAAAATTTAATGTCCAAAATTTAAGTTTTGTATGTCATTAATGCATTTTAACTATACTATCAATACACCCCTCCTTTTCCCAGAAGAATCCATGATCACTGAACGGCCAGAGTTTTCAAAAACTAGGAAGAAATAACGTTATTCAGCATAGCTATGCATTTCATTTATCTTTAAATATACCCTGGAGATAACTTTTTTAAGAATTAGAAAATTTTAGTATTTACTTTATACATAATTAATAGAGCTACACCCTGAGATCAGAAGTTTTTACCCTTGAGCGGGCAGAGATATTTCCACTTTTGTAAAAAGACCACTTTGCTTCATTTAAACAGTGTCAAAGTAACCCTAGTGCGCTTCCGTAAAAATGCACCTTAGACTTGCAGACTTTGAGAATCATTCTATGAGAATTAGAAAATAATTCAAGTAAAATTGTTCTAGTTAAATACCTTTTTTCATGTGAGTTCAGACAGTTTTTTTTAATCTGATTTTTTATTAACATATTTAAAGAATTTAAACCGAAATTGTTTATTCGTACAATGAAGGAGTGAAGAGTTATTGTCCTTCACTCAGTTACTTCTAAACAAGTACATGCATATTAATGGGCAATTAATTAAATGATTTATATCACAAAGTATTAGTATGCCGTCATTCTTTTCCTTGATAAATAAACATAACATGAACAATATACATATTTGTATATATACATAATTATATATAGACTATACGTGAACATTGCATAAAATGTGTTCTGTTTTATAAATGATGGCCACTTAATTAATTTTTATATGTGTAAATATAGCCTATATATTGTATTTTTAAACTTAACTTTTAAACTTACCTCAGTCATGAGGTAATGATGAATGGATGAATGGGAAAATACGTCAACTTTCGTTTTCGTTTATTCACATAACCTCGTTTACGACGGGTCAGTTGGGTCAACTGGATTTAAAAACCAAAGGGCATTCAGATGTAGAAATTTAATGCTATTACACTTTCTTGATACATGTACATTCATACTGTAATCAATGTTGAACAAAGAATTAAACATTTTTGTTGGAAATAAAAAGATAAAAGAACGTATTTATTTTTTATTCTTATGTGAATTGTCAATATCAGAAGTTTCTACTTTTAATTACCTAAGTATTGTTTAAAAGTAAATTATTTTATTCCATTTAAATTCCATTTTAAGACAATTTTAAAATAAAAGTCGCTCAAAGTAAAAATGTAAACAAAAAATCTGGACATTACCTAAAAACAATGGAGAATAATTAAAGTTGCACCTGATTTATTTGCTACATGATCAGAATCAGGAGTGACGCAGCGGAAAATACACAACTTTGCTAAAGCCGAAACTATTATTTTCTTTTTCTTATAAAAAAAAAAAACTGACCAATACTTTTTTCTTTTCGGAATAAAACGCGTCATCATTTTTATACAATAAAGTTACAAAATTTAAAAGAGCAACTGGCCAAGAACAAAGAAAATCAAGCACAAATTAAAGCTATAGAATTAAAATTAGAGCTGCATTTTTGAGTATTTTATTTTGCTATTAAAATGTGTTATTATGATTAATCTGTATGTAATCTAGACCGTTATGATCAGAGGAAATATTTCTGTACAACCGAAAATATAGTATTATATAAGAAATCATTAATGTACAGGACGACAATAATTCAATTTTCCTTTAAGGTCAAGATCTAGTAAATGTCTTTAGACCAACATTTTGCTCCTAGATCCATTATGACGTCATAATCACTTTCAACTTTCTTTTTCCCGTTCTTTACGGCTCTAATAGAAATAGGTATAAAATACGGTATTTTCATTGAATTCAATTTGAATTTACATGAAAAGTAGTCCCGATACCTATATTAAATTTTACATTTTTTTAAAGAAGAGGTCATGAACTTACAAATTACCGTTTTTTGAGAGACTGTAGGCAATCTGGATACATTTTCTTTGGTTGGATATGAAAAAACTCTCATATTTGTGACTGCTTTTCCTAATTTTTCATTGGAAACTACAATTTAAAATATGATTTCTCATCGGGTTTATTTAAGGAATCACTGTCTAGTTCTGAGAGTATGACAGGGCATCAATAATAGTGGGAAACATGGGATAACTTGCATAACGGGCGAAGCCCGTTATGCTAAAATTATCCCATGTTTCCAACTATTGTTGATGTCCCTGGCATACTCTCAAAACTAGACAGTGATTCCTTATATTTCCATTTCATTGTGAAATAAAATTGTAGACTTAGACATTAAAAATGTAGACTAATAGATATAAATTACACGAGGACTTCCATGCCAATTTCAATAGTCCTCGCACACTGACGTCAAACACAAAGGCAGCCGCACGAGATTTTCACGCATAGTTGGCCTCCTTAGCGTCAGACACAGAGACAGATGCGCACGAGATTTGCATGCGTATTAGGCCTCCTTAGCTGCTGACCTATCGACCTGCCTAATTTTCATTCCGGCAGAATTATCAAGAAATAAATGTCCCCAACTTTTAAACAGTTATCACAGAGAAAAAAAATTAGAAATGGAAATATTTACAAATTATGCCCCGAAAGACCTTATTAGACCAAGCTAAAGTTATGAAGCATCATTAAAGGAGTTTATTTTTTAAATTTGATAAATCTGTAGGCACCTTTCTTTTACTAGATCTTGACCTTAATCAAAGCTTATAAAAAGTTTTTTCATCGCAATATGACCAACAGATGTTTATAGACGTTCTTTTTCCCCTCTCATTTAAATGGTTAATTACAAATCTGATATTTTTTTTTATGTCAAACATGCAGCTCATATTTCTTTAATTAAATATGTTCTTTACAAAATATGACATTTTACCGTTCTTTTTCATTTTCCTTAAAATTGTGTAAAGATTTAAAACCCTTAACAAACTAATTAATTATAATGACTAATAAAAATATTTAGTGTAAGAAATAATAAAATTCATTTTCTTCAAAATAGATTTCAATTGATCATAATAATTTAATCATTCTGAGAGCAATTTTCTTCTTTTGAATTTTAGAATTAAAGGTAAGTGTTTAAAAAATCTATGTACATTGATGTATGTTAAAAGAAGTATGTCCGGAATATTTTCCTTCGTGTTGCATCGTGTTGTCTGTAATACAACATAGAAAAAAATGTTTTGATAAAAATTTTAAAATTTAAGAATAATTCCTCACATTGAGATGTAAATAAACATAATTATCGTTTTAAGGACTGTATAGTCCTTTAAACGATAACTTTTGACCATTAAAATTGTAATGTAAATTGTAAATTACAATTTTAATGGTTAAAGGTACAATTATTGAATTTATTTTCATTTAAAAGTTTAAATTTACCAATCATTTCCAAAAATGTATAGGTCACCATATTATTTAAGACGGAAGACATAAATAAAGAGAAGCAAATGTCAAAATTAAAAGTCTTACATTTTTTTGTAAGCAGTATCATAAGTATTATGTTAAAAGCAAAACTAAATCAAATGCATAACTTTGATTCCGAAAGTTCCAAAATGCTTGCTACTTATGTAAGATACTTTTGAACTGTAAATATTAGGGAAACTATTTTACATTAAGTACAATAAAGGAAATGTCCCTATGAAAATACCTGAGGAGGAGTTATTGCCCATGTCAATTTTTTTAAAGACTAAAAAATTGATTTAATAAAGGAAACATGCATTTTTAAAAAAAATTTTGCATAACAATATTTTTCCAAAAGATATTGTTCGAATGGATATGAATTTAATTTAATTACATTTTGTGCAAGAACCAATGACATCACAGGGGGTGGAATTACCTATAAAAATAAAAATAAAGATATTATGCTTTTATCGTAGTTAAAGGCCATGTGATACGGTTCTTTTCAATTTGATTTTATTTTTCCTTTTATCAAAAACAGGATGGTGTAAAAATGTCAAATAATATTTTGGAAAAATGCGTGCCTTTGCCAAACTGCATAAACTTATCTTATCTTATTATATGATCTAGTGTAAATTAACCGTATTTTATTTAGTCGAAATCAGACTTTTTTGGTGAATATAAATGTGATTGTGTTTTCGGATGAATTTTCTGATTTTAAAGTGCGGCATACTCTAATTAATAAAATGTTTTTGGTTGAATTAATTTAAAATTGATCCAAATCGATTCAATGTGTTGAAGAATATATAAAAATTAATCATTAGTAACTCTTTTCGTCATCGCTCTACACCGTTAATGAAAATTCTTTATTTTTCGTTTGGCATGATCACCCATCTTGCTATGAGAGGAATACATGTAATACCTCACCCACCCCATCCCACAATGTTGTTCTACTCTCTCTATGCTTATTTATATCTTAAGTCTTACTTGATCTTCTAGAAATTAATTTTACGTAGAAAAGAAAAACAAATCTGCCTATCCATCATTGGAATAGAATAAATTTCAAGAAAATTAATTGTCAATTCTTTTTGTTGCAGTGGAATTTACACATTCTCTTAGATTGATTTTCGACAATGTGTGATGAAATAATAGCAGATATTTTTCTTTCATTAAAAATTTCAAAGATTGTAAATGTACACATAGCACTATACCGCACACAATAATAATAATGTTTCTATGTGCATCTCCTGAATCAGAAACTTTCACCCAGACTTAGGTTCATCACATATTAATGACACATAGCTGTTTCTGGATTCTAAACGCTCTTCTAAGCTTCTTTGTCGAGGATCTGGTCGAATATATGGATCAATGTTATCTTTCTCTATTATAAACATATATTGGCAACCCTTGTTTTTTGCATCGTTTATTACAGCATATTCGTTTTCTGTACTTGGCTGCATAAATGTCGAGTTATTCAGCCTTAGTTCATTCTCTCTGTTTTGATGACATTGGACTATGGGTACTGGACTTCTTTTTTTCGTACGATTCGACAATTTTCGTCCAAAATATATTACCACTATTAGAAATATTCCTATACTCAGACAAATAACTGCTGCGACAAGTCCTGGACTATTAATTTCAGATTGGATGCTACCAAATGAAAAAGAATTGTTTGTTCCGTCAGAAGAAATCGAGTTATTGAATTCTGAAAAAAGAGGAAACATTGCTACTTTTTGACTGGTTAAAGACATAATATATGTAAAATAAAATACCATTGTTACTAAAACAATTTTGCACAATGGGGCATACGACTTTCAGAAATTCAGTTCCTAACAATTGTTAAAATGTAAATTGTGAGTAATTTTTTAACTTATTACCTTGATATAAGCATCCCAAAACATAATGGCATGTATTTTTTTCACAGTCACAAAGATACATGCACTTTTTTCCGAATGTTGGAAAGGGACAGGGAAAAATGCAGTCTCTTCCAAAGAAACCAACTTTACAATCACCGAAGACTAGAGGAAAAAGAAAAAAAAACTATTTACTAACCATTTATTGTGGTATTTTTCTATTTTTTGAATTACACACCCTTTCTTTTCTGACAGCTTGCATTACATTGACTTTATTCTACCATAATGTCCGGTATCTCTCCAAACATTTTGCTATTTTTAGAAATTTGTCTAAAACAATTTCTTGTGTTTGTATAAATTTATTTTCTTTTAAGTAAATATAAATTAATTGTTCTACTATACCGTTGTTGTATTTGGTATTAATGGTATTTAATCCACATCATTTTACACAATCCATTATATAAATGCATTTTTCTTTTTATTTCTCATCATGAACATATTAGTTGATATAAACTGACAAGTATATAGATCTTTTTAGCCCTAAGATTTTTTTTAAACATGTATGAAATATATCAGTGTCTAGAAAATAACAAAAAAAAAAATAAAAAAAAAAATCAAAGTTTCTTGTTAAAACAAGATGCCAAGGGGCCACCTTGCTCATCTGGGCACTTTGGCTTAGAAAATGCAGAAATTTGTTCAGTATTGAAAAGTTTAAATATAAGATTTGATTGTACGTTGTTTGTTTGTATGTTGTTTAACGTCCCTTTCGAGAATTTTTCACTCAATGGAGAAGCCACCACTTGCTGGTGAAGAGCTGCAAATTATATCCTGTATTCGGCACTCAGGGCCACTGAGCAGTGAGGGAACTGATCCGGGGTATGATTTGAACAAACATGCAATGATATATTTGGTATTATTAAGACTATTTACTGATTATCCTTTATATTGCCTTGTATGACTATTACCCCCCTGTTATAGCTCCTCTATACTTTTTGGGGTCATGTGAATCAAGAACAATGAAGGCTATGCTGTTCTTGAGACTAAGAGTTTTAAAGTTTTTTCAATCCTTTTCAAAACTTTGATCATCCACTGTAGCCCCACTCTACCTCCGGGGGGAGTAATTATTAGGAAAAAAACACATAATGTACAGTACACGAAGATGCTTTCATATAAATTTGACCTATCAAGGCCTTGCTGTTCTTGAGAAGAAGAATTATGAAGATGTTCCCTATTTTTTCATATATATTGACATTTGCAAATGTTTTCCTTTATTTAACACCACTGAAAGCAAGCGTTTTTATAACTGTATAAATACACTTATGGGGTCAAGAGGTCAAAGATCTTCGTATAGATAAACGTTCGACGTAATTTCTCAGTGACGTCATAAAGGGTCGAGCGCGTTCAGTGGATTACATATACATGCCGTTGGATTTGAAAAATAATGAATTTTACACGTTAAAAGTCACAATCAGGCAATTTTAGAGAAAGAAAAGTCACAAATGTAAATATAAACAATAAGGAATCATTTCTTGAGTCTTATTGGTATGTAAAACGGGTTGACACATGATAAAATCTTCCATAAAGCCCTTCGGGCTTTTATGGGACTTGATCACGATACCAACCCGTTTTACATCCTAATAAAATTCAACAAATGATCCTTATTTCTTAAGTAAAACTTTGATCTTCTTCTGCGCCCCCAGCCTACCCCGGGCGTCATGAATTGAACAAAATTAAATCTTCTTTACCTTAGAATACTTCTATACAGACACAATTAACTTTACCTAAGTTTGCTGTTCTTTGGAAGAAGATATTGAAATATTTCTCCTGTGTATTTCTGTGTAAAACGATTGTCCACTGTGGCTCCACCCTAATCCCTGGGTAATGATTAGAACAAAATTGAATGTATGCTAAAAGAAGTCATAAAATTTTCATGAAATAGCTTCCCACGGAATAAGGCGAAGCCCTTCATTTAAACAAACTTTAATCCCCAAGGGTACTAAATTGGCCCTCGACGAAGAAGGCAATATCGACAACATCGAAAGATAACGGACAAATTTCGATCAGAAAAACTCATTGAGACTATGACACATGGGAACTAAGATTATAATTTAATTAGACCTTTATCTTTTATTTTTCTTTAAAAATGTAAAATCAATTTTTTTAATTCCGATTTTAAACAGATATGCTTTTTACGTTTTGTTTGCAAAATTAATACACCTTCAGCTAAGGGGACGCTTCTTGCTTTGTTCGGTCATTTATTCCTCGGACATTGAGAAATTAAGACGTTAAAGGTAAGCGTTTTCTGTCCTTTTTCGGGTTCACAGATCAATAATCCAAAATATCAGCAAACTGGATGATAACGTGGTGAACTAAATCAAATGACCCCAAGGACAAACGCGAAAAGAACAGTCTACCGATGCTTTTTTTCCTGCAATCGAACTTAATGACATTGATAATAATTTTCTTTCCTTTCAGTGACATATTTGTACCTTCCTCTAATTGAGGTAAACTGGTAATCATACTAGACAAAGTTTTTAACAAATTAAATAAAAATGAAATCGTAAAAAATTTTCCTCTTTAAGTTATATTATATAAAATAGATTGTATCTCATTATCGTTAAATTTCAATTTATTATAATTGAGTGAGGAAGGAAATCCAAAAATATTTTGTCAAAGTTACACTTGTATGAAGTAGTATAACAATAATTGACTCCATAGGGACTTTAGTTTCAATTCATTCATATCTTCATACGAAATCATCTTGTTATAAATAAGAAAAACAATATTTAATTTTATTGATATTTTGAAAATTTAAATCAATAATCAGAACTATGAAATATTGTTATAAATTTTGCTTTTTTCTAGCACCAAATGTTCTATTTTACTCACCAGATCGATCAATGCAACCGTTTCCAGGGTCACAGTATTTTCTGTCACAATCACAATGTTTTTGACAATCAATTCCATATCCAGGAGCTCTGCAGACGCCCGTGCAGTTATTCCCAATGTACCCAACGGGACACCCTAGAGATTTTTTTGAAAAAGAACTTTTAGCTTATTTATTACATATTTATACATGTGTGCGGAACAAGTTTCTTTATCTAGTAAAAGTAGTTAAAGAACATATAACAGGCACAGGGTAAGTAAAATTTTGAGGTCATAGCCTAAAGCAAACAGAGGGGAAAAAGTAGTACTTAATTTAAAATAGAAAGTTAGTTTTATCGCATTTTTAAATGAGGAAGTCTGACCAAATGAAACCGTTAAAGCCTTGTAGACAAGGCGTGGCTCATCATTTTATTTGATCTGGTGATCTCCCGAGCGTTACTATAATTAGTCTAATTATTATTATTATAATTAGCCTTATCGCGTTACTATAATTCGCATTCGCATAACATCTATTAAAAAGATTTTATTCTTCATGACAAATAATAAAAAATATTTTTTTTGTGGTTTACTTTTACAATCTTTTAGATTTTCATCCCAAATGTATCCATCACAGCATGGTCCTCCATTTGCCCTGAAAGTATTGTAAATTTTGCTTTCATAAGATGATAAACATACGTTATATATAAAAAAAGGTATCAATTTTAAATACATTTAGCTGAGCTTAATCAACCTTTTATATAAATCAAGTGTTTAAAATACCTGTAGCAGGTGGAAGAGACATATTTTGTTCCAATTATTAAAACAACTACATATATACATATAATTGAAGTTGTCGAAAACATGAAACCGAAGAGAGAATCGACATTAAATTCCCACCAAGAGCTCAAAAATTATATTTCACGGTGATATACACTTCATTTGTCTGTTAAATTTTTGTTGTTTTTTTTTTATCCTTTTTCTTGACTAATTTCCGTGAGTATCATTTAACGATATTGTGAGAAGTAATTTAATTGTTTGTTTCCTTATCGAGGGGAAACGACAGTAAGTGGTTTAAAGAGACATCGGAAGTTAAAGATTAAACCATATGATAGAATTTGGTATTACCTAAAAATTTTCTTTTTATAAATTGTTTCCTATGGATAAAATAGCTACATTTGTAATCCTGTATCTATGTACTATTTTTCAAAAAAGTTCCATTTTCAACGCAATATTTCAAATTTCCAATGTCGAATTTAAGTACATTTAAATCTTTGAAACAAATCAATGTATCTAACGTGTTTTAGGTTGTTTCTGTTTAAAAAAAAATTGGTTATATGAGGGTAGTTCATAAAATTAGCGGACAACAGTTTTCATTTTGCAGAGCAAATAAAACAAATATACCAAGACAACATCTAGCAATTGGCACCCCTTGCTATGGCCGACGTTTCAATTTTTCAAGATGACAATAGCAAATCTCATAGGGCCAGAATCGTTACAGATTATCTTCCAAAGGAAAACATCAACACATTACAATGACTCGCAAACAGTCCGGACCTTTTCTACATCGTGTCTTGGACATGCCTGGATATATAGCGGCTACACCAAGGTCAACAACATGCTTCCCGAAACTTGCTGCAGCATTGCAAACAGGAATGAAATAACCTCACCTTAAATGACATGGGAAGTCTGTTTAAAACTATTTCACGATGATTGCGAGCTTGTCTGGCCGATCGAGAGGGGGGGGGGTTACCAGCAACGCAATCTGTTTCACATTAGTGGTAAATATGCTGTAAGAACAGAACTGTGTTGACGTCGATCCTTTGCTGGAGAATTCGTCCTTTTTCTTTTACGTTAAACAGAGTTTTGGGGAAAACAACAAATGTTGTGATATGGTCCATTAATATCAGCTCCTTGCTCCTTGAATTTATGATCAGCATTTCATTGTTCTTGTAAATCAAATATCATTTACATATAACATACACAGTATATACCCGATATAACTGTTTACGTTTCTATGAAAAAAATAATCTTGATTAATATTTGAAATTCACATTTACATAATTATTTTGAGTGCTTCTCGGGGTCAGTAAACATTATGTATCTTGTACTATAAATTGTACCCACACCCATACGAAGGTCAATTACTGCTAACTTTTACATACATGTATCAAAAATTGTATTGAGGCCAGACAACACTATGCAGGTATATTTGGAAATTTATTAAATCAATCAATCATGCAGTCAATATATGATAATATATAATCGATCAACAAATAAATTAAATATTCTATAGTTTAGAGTAACTGTTCTTTTTCATTGTGTGCTAGTAATTGCATAACGCCATTTTAAAATAAAATTTCAGAATAAGGAAATTTGATGGTTAATAATTATGTCGTAATTAATGAATTGATAATGAGATCACCATTTCATTTTAAATAGATATGCAATCAACAAGGGTACAAGTAAATCTTAATTGAGCAGTTTTCCTTTTTTAGAGCCAGAGATTTCTCTAAAAATCATTTGAATGTGATTTTGATGCATAAAAGTTGATAAGTTTATACATAGACACATCAAATCCAGGAGAATGAACCTTGGAGCAAAAGTGTGACAATCACTTCGGCATATGGAAGAAATTGGGCAAAATTATTATGTTTGTCTTTGATCTGAATGTGGAGATGCTCAATGGTCCTGGTCTGTAATTTTATTTTGAATGTTTTATGAAATTCCTCGTGGTAGAATGGCAAATATTGTGGATTATAATCATACTTCAAAATAATGTTCCGAAGTAGTGGTCTTTCCTGCTCTCCTACTATAGACATCTCACAGGCATCACAATAGATATAAACTTCTCTTTCATCCACAGCTTGTGATACAAAACTTCGAGCATAAATCTCAGTTAGTTCCAGGGTACAGTCCACTAGGGATAATTTCCTGGGTAGCTTTACCTTAAAATTGCATGCCTGATTTTCAGGATACCAATTTGTGCTTTCAGTAGATTTAAGAACCATCAACAACAATGACATCCTACGGAGAGATAAAAAATGGACAATGATAGGATGTATTCAGTAACATAAATGCAAACGTTGGTCATCAATACTTTTTTTCCGCTCGTGCACAATTATTTTTAATACGTTATTTCCACCGTACACAATAAGCATTGTCATCATCAACGTAACAATATATTTTTCATTACATTGAAGCAAGTTTAATACACAAATACTTTTTAAGCACATCCTTTCTAGATACCTGATCGTTTTAAACCTTTCAACTGCCTAGCTGATATTCAGGTTATAATTATTAAGAGGGCTGGGATGTTGTGTCCGTTTTTAAACTATATTGATCTCCATTAGAATATGAGCTTAAAAAAGACATAAGATTTTTAAATGTTGACATTTTTATGAGCCAAAATTAATCACATATAAAGATATCGTATCCAACATAATAAGTTGTATCTGAAGGTTAATTTGTTGAGTCCTGAACCTTCTTTATTTGATGGTGGTTACCTTATCGGACCCTTATCTAACCTGCATGAGAAAAAAATAATGGTTGATAAAAAATATTCTAATTACAAAACTTTTATGAAATGAGGAATGAAATGTAGAAAAAAATGTTTTGGATAATAAAAATGCAACCCTTTGAAAAAAAAAAGATGTGTAGTAAGTGCATTTTTTCTGCAGATCAAAAAATCAATACATGTTAAATTAATGCAATCATCAAATCGGCTGCAAAATATTTCTTGACATTTTGACGTATTTTCACAAGACAGACTCCAAGGACAGTATAAACAGACAGTCGAAAATGTATGTAAAATGTAATACATTTTAACATTTGTTGGATCCTAAATGCTCTAAATGTCAGTGATGAATGTTTAAATATAATCGAAGAAAAGTAAACAATGAAAATGTCATCATAAATTTATTTGATTGAAAGACAAATGTAACAAATATGTAGACAAAAATGACTTTAAGCTTCACGTGCTGAAGCCTGATCTATATGGCACGTGCACGTGTATGATAATGTCAATTAGTGTGTATAACAATAGATGTGAAGATCAGAAAAAAAATCATTCTCATTTGAAACTTTTGTTTCAAATCAAAATAAGGTTCTCTTAAACTTTATACATTTTATAAATTTTTTAAAGCAATTTGATTCAGATCTGGATCTCAATTGATTTATTTTTATATCTAAGTTACGCACATCCGTGTTGGGGAGAAGTATAAATAAAAGGTTTTTTCATAAAATCATGAATCATTACACAGCACTAATAAATATCTAATGATAAATCAAACTGTAAGATTATGACATTTAGTCTTAGTAGTAAAAAATCTTTCGAACTTTAATCAATAACTCTTAAGTATGTCAACGTTTTTTTTAAAACGAAGCAACTCCTCAAAACAATGACTTTTCATTTCAAAATGTGCACATTCTAACACAATACACACAGTTATGCAAAAAGTCAAGGACAAACGTTTAGCCTTAAAAAAAAAACATAGTTATGAAAATCAAGAAACATTTAGAATGACCAATCACAAACAGTATTCAAGCTAAAAAGTCCATTGAATTTTCAAAATCTAATGTACCACCTTGAGCTGGCAAAGAACAGCCTAATATGTTTGTACAATGTCCTGATAGCCTGGTTAGAACGTTTATATATCAATTTTTATCTATAAAACAAACAATGGGTATAATGATTTGACAAATAGAACAAGTTAGGAGTTTAAATCGAATTCTTTAGCTTATCAAAAATATTGCTTAAACATTAGACTTTCGAAAATTGAAGTTTAAAAAATTAGAAAATATGATGGACAGCTCTCAAAAAGCGAACTACATGTATCAGAAGTTCTGTTTTCAGTAGAAGTTTAAAATCAAAAGCACGTTTTTACAACTTAAAATTCAATGACTCCAGTAAACTAGATTGATTAATTTTATGTTGTTTAACGCCAATCTCGAGAATTTTTCACTCATATGGCGATGCCCAATAATCTTCAAATGCAATGTTAACCACGGATTTCTGATAATTATGTAACACTCACCAAAAATAAGGCCTATGATGTCTACACAAGTCGAGATATCTTTTAGGTCGGAAATTCTCAAATCTTACCACATACAAAGGCTTTATGTCATTAACATGAATAAACATCATTTTGAAGATCAAAGTATTTAAAAGAATAATTAACAAACAAGTATAGATCGATATTATTTGTTATTTATTACATTCCTTGTAACACAATGTATCCATCAGCTTAAAGTTAGGACATCATTGCTGTTCAAAAATTGTTTATTATCTCACGATAATCTGAGTTTCTATGAATAACTTATCAATATCATGGACTTTTCATTAACAGACAGAGCCTTAATTAAAAAAAACTCGTAAAAAAGACATTTTAGATGCTTTATTGTCAATTCATATTCTCTCTCTCTCTCTCTCTCTCTCTCTCTCTCTCTCTCTCTCTCTCTCTCTCTCTCTCTCTCTCTCATATATATATAGCATTTACACTGTCAACTTTCTTTATCATGCACTAAACTTATCATAACTGATCATAACATAATTAACTTGGACCTAAATCAATATAATTATTAAATACAAACAATCACAAACAGTCTGAGACAGACCATTGATATTTCGGAGCCAGAATCGGTTGCCGAAGAAAGGAAAAAATTCTCCACAATCAATCACACACACAGGGAGTTCAATGTATTGACTAGGTGCACGGAATAATCCGAAGTAATTTTCGTTATAGAAGGAAGTGTCTTAAAATTGGTTTGGAATCCACTCTGTAACTTCAGCTTATTTTTCAGTTGCCTGTTTTGGTCCCAAAACTGATGGTACTATCGGCATATCAATATTTACATGCCAATTGTTTGTTTGTTGTCCAAGAGTTTCTTGTCGGTAAATATCCACGAATAAAATATATGTGACATAATTTATGATTTCTTTTATTTCAGGTTCACTGGGATGTATCAAGTTGACTTTATATTGGAAATTATAATTTGTTACGGATAATACGTCGTCAATATATCAGAAAATCGAATGGCCACAACAAGTGTTTTCTTCTTTTTGTCCTTCCATAGAAATTTGAGAATAGATAATCAATTCAGGGGCACAAATTAAGCCGATCGAACTTCTAACGTAGTTTGTCTGTTCGCTTAAAACTATTCTGTTGAGTAAGAAAGACGTCCAGTATATCTTAAGAATAATAAAAACATTTTAGTTAAAACCAGTAAAAACTGGTTTCTTTGGACCAAGAGTCCGTGGTGGATATAATGTAAAAATAAGGTGAACACCGGGTCCTTCCTCATTGGATGGTGAGACCCTAAAAGAGGTAAAAAAAATCCTTAATGACGTATTAATCACACACCCACAGCAAAATATTACTTTTATATGTATTATTGAACAATATTTCAATACATTCACGTATATGCAGACCGATCGTTTTTGGACGATTTGCCTACCTTTTATATTTGCGGATGTAACGACGTGTCAAAGTAAAAGTCATCGTAAGACAACCGATTAAACCGGCAAGGCCTATCAAAAGCACCTTCCATATGCTAAGTTCACATGGGTCATCAGCAGAGGATGAGGTACAATCATAAAGTGCGCCACAGTCATCACAAGATTTGCTTGCAGAAGCTCTCCCATCTGAAGTTACTTGAAATTTAATATAAAAAAAATTATACTTTAAGATAATGCCTGCAGTAAATTATCATGGTTGTGCTTTGTATAATCGTCGGAATTTTCTAACAGGAGCTTTTTCAAATTCAAAAATTAAAAAAAAAATCAACTTTAAGATAATGCTAACAGTAAATTATCATGTTTGTGCTTTGAATAATCGACAATAGGAAGGGTTATCAAAACTTCCGTGGACTGAGGCTATAAAATTCGTACTATTAAGTTTGCACTTCTGAAAGTTCTAACATACATAGAACAAAAAAAAATGAAGAAATGTTGACAATTTTAGCTTGATACGTTCATTATTTGCAAAATTATTCTGAAGTGAAATCGACATTACATGATCACTCGTCTCCGTAGCCGCTTAGTTTCATGACGTCCGACAATTCATTGCAATGTCCGTTTCTTCTACCCAATAAACCTATTTTGATGAGATTACATGTACCTCGAGCTAATTAAGGACTTAAACACGTCTTGTTTATATGACATTACAGTGTCACGAGCAGCAGCTTTCAATGAATATAATATTGCAGATGGATTTATACATTGCTTGATTCTACCAGCATATTTTTTTTTGGAGTTTAATATCATCTATCTACAGCACATGATCAACGTCATTTTTGACGTGAATTTTTCACACCTTAACTACATTTACAAATCGACATAAACTATGTATCCTTTTTCTTTCTCAATTTCTTTTGGCATAAAAAAACAAGTACACTTGATGAATTTAATTTCTCAGTTTAAACACTTCCAAGGTCTACACTAACCTTATATAATGATGGAAAAGGAAAGCCGTCCTCTTTTTTGATTTTTTTTTTCATTTTTAAAGCCTTCTTTGTTTGGACACTCCTTATAAGAAATATGATAACATTTTATAGAACCTCCAGAATGAGGTAAAAATCTCATATTTTATGGAACAAAAGTATCCAAACACATATCTAAATTAATTGGGCTTCAATGTCAAATGTTCATATCAAAAGAGTTTTTATCGGTTACACCTAGATAAAAAAAATCATGTTCGAAGTTGTGCCGCCTGGACCTTCAATTGCTTGCAAAGACATAACTTATTTATTTAAAAAAAATTCATTATTTGTAGTTTATTCTATGGAGAGAAAAGATGATGCTGAATAGACATTTCAAAATTCATTGATGTACATGTAACTAAAGCGGCTTCAATCTTATAGCGCTAGTCCAGGAACTTTTTGATAACCCCTCCTATGTTCTGATACGTGCTTCTTCACGACAAAAACATTATTTCGTAATTTTCTTTATCTATTTGATGTATGTTTCAAAATTCTTCTCCGAGTGATTGATACACAAAGCACAAAAAGATAATCTGTTTTATTGTAATATTTGTAGCAAATATATTATTATATATAGAAGTGCGTACCATTAGAACATAAACTTTCTATTCCTATCAATTGGAATAATATTTATATACTTTGAATATAAGAAAGATATATACCATTGGAACAAAGGCTGCCATAATACCCTGGGGAACATTCACAACTAAATCCGTTGACTAAATCATAACAAGTAGCTTGATTTTGACAGGGTGAACTTAAACACTCATCATTATCTAAAAGGCAGTATTTTTATGAGGATAGATTTCAAAGTTTGAATTGACATAACAAAATGAGAAAAAAGGAAAATGAAGAAGAATCTTTTCTCTTAAGCATTTCATTTTGTTTAGCATGTGAACTCACCAGTTTCACATAAAACACCATTAAATCCAGCAGGACAACTACAGGTAAAACCATTGACCCGGTCAAGACAAGTAGCATTATTCTGACAGGGGGTGCTGATGCATTCATCAATGTCTGTAAAATGGTCAATTGTTTTTAAAATCGGTTTTCAATATTAGTTGGAGACGAAAACAAATTTTCTGGAGACTAAAGTGGACGACAATCACCAATTGAAAATCAAAGTTTGTTGCTTTGTTGCACTTATTACTATTTACAAAACATCACTTCAATATTTGGAAAGCTTATCATTCACAATTTTCATAGCGTTCTGGTTAGTAAGGAAAAAATTAAATGTGCAAAGAGAGTTGAGTACATCATATTCAATAATCGATATATTTCAAACAAAACTTGCAAATTAATTGATTTATAAAACGACGTCTTTAAGGAATATGCCGTTTATTCCAATGACATATATATCGGAATATCTATTTCGTATTTTATTCAAAAAATATTTCATGAAAACTGTATGACTCATTGGCATTTAGAGAAAAAAATACAGATACAAAATTTAAAATGACGGGTTTTTGAAAGGGATCTCAAAAGTTTTAACATCATATTTCCATACAGGAATTCTAGATTTTCTTCGACGCTAAAAAGAGTAAAAATCACTTTGGCACTTTCCCCAAAAATACCTAATCTGTATAGAGAATAGATCTTGAGTGCAGTGACATAAAGGTGTGTTTGATGGAAACTTCTTCCCAAATGTTGAAATCGAATTGTTTTACTCACCAAGTTGACAGACATTTCCACTGAACCCTGCAGCACAGGTACAGGTGAAGCCATTTACATTGTCCAGACATGTAGCGTTATTCTGACATGGGGAACTCGCACATTCATCGATGTCTGATAAGATGTTAAAGACGAAAAGAAGTGTTTTTCTCAATATTGATTTAAGATGCTCTCTGTCTACACTTGTGGATGGGATACTTATTTATACTACAATTTCACGAAAAGTTTTCCAAATATTTGGATTCTATCTTGGGAATAGGGTATTTCACTTTTGTTTTGAAAATTAATTGATACATGTAAATGTATACACTGTATCAGCTAATACGATTGTATATTTGTGAGAAACGTACTATATGTCTTGCAATTACTGCACTTATTACTATGTACAAAACATCACTTCAATATTTGGAAAACTATTCATTCACAATTTTCACAGCGTTCTGGTTAGTAGGGAAAAAATTAATTGATTGACAAACGACGTCTTTCAGGAATATGCAGTGTGATCCAATGGCATATATATCGGACTTTCTTTTTCGTATTTTATTCAAAAAATACTTCATCAAAACTGTATGACTCAATTGCATTTATAGAAAAAAATAAAGATACAAAATTTATAATGACGGGTTTTTGAAAGGGACCCTCAAAAGTTTTAACATCATATTTCCATACTGGAATTCTAGATTTTCTTCGACGCTAAAAAGAGTAAAAGTCACTTTAACACCTTCCCCTATCTAATCTGTATAGAGAATAGATCTTGAGTGCAGTGACATAAAGGTGTGTTTGATGGAAACTTCTTCCCAAATGTTGAAATCGAATTGTTTTACTCAACAAGTTGACAGACATTTCCACTGAACCCTGCAGCACAGGCACAGGTGAAACCGTTTACATTGTCCAGACATGTATCATTATTTTGACATGGGGAACTCACACATTCATCGATGTCTGGTAAAAGTTAAAATAGAAGAGTTTCTCATTGTTGATGTAACATGCTCTCTGGCTTCACAAATGGTTGTTCTTAATCCCTTGACTTTATCATGATCATTGAATGTTGTGTACACTTTTCTTTAATAGTAATTGATAGATGCATACAGCTAATACAATTGTATATTTTTTTAGAAACGTACTATATGTCGTACTATTAGTTTGAATATAATGTACATGTTTTGAGTATAATAAGATATATACCATTGGAACAAAGGCTGCCATCATATCCTGGGGCACATTCACAACTAAATCCGTTGACTAAGTCATGACAAGTCGCTTGGTTTCGACAGGGTGAACTTGAACACTCGTCTATATCTGAAAGGCAGTGTTTTTATAAAGATTGATTTCAAAGTTTAAATTTACTTAACTAAATGAGACAAAAAATGAAGAAGAATCTTTCCTCATGAGTATTTCATCTTGTTCACCAGGTGAGCTCACCAGTTTCACATATAACTCCATTAAATCCAGCAGGACAACTACATGTAAAACCATTGACCCGGTCAAGACAAGTAGCGTTGTTCTGACAAGGGGCGCTGCTGCATTCATCAATATCTGTTAGGATATAATGAACTTGCTTTGAATTTAACCAAGATGTTTACCACTGGAACAACGGAACAAGTGTAAACAATCACAATACGTAGGAACACCCTATGTGAAACTGGCATTAGACATTAATATTGACAGGGTGAACTTGAACACTTGTCAGTGTCTGGAAGGAAAAGTTTATTACAAAGATTGATTTCAATGTGAGAATTACATGTAACAATTTGCAAACAGATACATAGGCAAATGAAGAATCTTTTTTTCATTTTGTTTACCAATATAACTCACTAGTTTCACATAGAACTCCATGAAATCCAGCAGGACAACTGCATGTAAATCCACTGACCCGGTCAAGACAAGTTGCGTTATTCTGACAGGGGGCGCTGTTGCATTCATCAATATCTGTAAAATGGTCAACTTTATTTTGAAAGCGCATTTTTCATTATAAGTAAGATGACAGGATCTAATTTTTGAAACCAAATGGAAAACCATCATCATACATGTATGAAATTCAAAGTTTGTTTCTTTCTATCACTTTTTAAGAAGTACAAAGCATTCATTCCGTATTTGGAAAACTAACTTACCACAATTTTCATTGCGTTCTTGCTATTAAGAATGAGTGAATTTGCAAATAGAGTCAAGAACATCATATTCAAAAATCGAGATATTTTCAACGAACATTATAAAGAAATTGATTGATAGACAACGCAATTCTTACAAAGAAGAGAAAATAGAATAAAAACCAACAAAATCTGAAAAGGACACATGAAGTTTTCATTTAAGGATGAATAATTATGTCATATCTGTTCAAACCCATATATTTATATAGTCTGGACTTGGAGAAACAATTAAATTTTTATTTAATTTTTAATTTTTTGGTTATTTTTTTCATTAATGTCACTTACTTGTTAATAAGTACACTAAAAGTCGCATTGAGTTGTGTTTTCACATATTTCTTATATATAATAGATATCTATGAAGCTAGTTTGACACAAAATACTTACGAACAACTGTTAAATACACATTTGCTCTGCTACTGGATGCATACATATTTGTAGCAAAGCAATAATAATTTCCCTGATCTGTCATTTGTAGACTAGAGATTGTTAAAGAAGGCAATGAAACGCTTCCGCCACTGTATCTTCCCCCTGAAGCGATGTGGACCGTAGCACTATTGAATTCCCAGGTAACAGATATAGCGGGCGGATACGGAGAGCTCACGATACACAACAGGGTGATATTGCCACCTAAGTGTCCTGTTACCGGGGAATTTGTCGATACTGTTGGTGCGGCTGAAATTGTAAGCTGAATATTGTAAATATCTCTTCACTCTAGAATGGTTCATTCTTGAACTATATTAACGATTAAATATATACTATTTACGAGTTATATGCTTTTGAAACAGCTCACATTATGCTCATATGTATTATCGAATATACTTGCATATTATTATCGAAATTTTAAAGTTTCATTCTTACTTTTTGGTATGTCTACAAATGCCATAGTCGGGCTGTGCGACGTGCCGTAAGAATTCTGCGCAGAACATCTATAACTGCCGATGTCGCTAGAAGCAAAGCTCTTAATGGTTAGCTGAGCCAAAGTTACAGTTCCTCCAGAATATTTGGTAGTGTTGGAAGTGTTTACCCTCAAAGTTATGCCGCTTTGTTGGAACTCCCAGAAGACAAATGTATATGAGCCGGAGATACTGCAGGTGATTGATATGCTCCCTCCGAGAAATGTTGTCCCACCCGATCCTGTACTTACAAATGGTAATCCTATGGAAATAAAAATGTAAATTGATACCTCTAATTTCTTTTGCGCTCACACTTTTCATCATCATCACCAGTCAGTGGTCCTGTTTCCACCTGTTGTCGTGGGACCACTGACAAACTTCATTCAATATTTAACGAGTATTAGGAATTTTGACGGTTTACTTATATGTATCTCTTGACCAACCACACAAAGCCTCTCTGTCCAGTTTTTAACGACCAAATGCTAAATAGACTTAGTTCATATGACAAACGCTCATATGTTGCATTCAAAGATAAAAGAAATATTGAACAAAATATATTGTAGTCGCTTTTTTTTCAAAAGCACAGTAATACTGTAAAATACTGTATTTCCTCATAGAGGACAAGTAGATATTTGCTAGTTCTAATATAGCAATTACTGAATATTTTAAATATCAAAATACTCCCTCAATACTAAACAAAAAGGCTAAAGAATCTTACCAGGAATGTAGCAGTTTTTATCTGTTGTGATGGTAATACAGTGGCAAACATATTTTCCAAGTTGATCTTCACAAGTTCCACCATTCTGACATGGATTGCTTAAACAATCATCTATTGCTGCGAAACAATACACACAATTATTATTTTATTTAGTATCTTTTATTTATTCATTGGCTTCTAACTTTTCCTGACAAATATTCAAATAGTTTATAAGCTGTTTAAGAGTGAAATCAGTTTTCTATTCGAATGTTCAATTATAAACACTTAAATAAGTTTTATACTTGGAAAAAATGTTAAGGCCTAAAGTATTTAAATGCACATAGTTAACGAGCTAGAGAAATAGAGAGAGAGAGAGAGTAGATCTATTGTCTTTTTAACCAACAATATGCTATTATGCAGGCTTTCTTTGAACACGCACACACATAAAAGAAAATCAAATTGTTCCGAATCTTTTAACACATCAAATAGCATTGTATACTCAAATTACCTAATCACACAGAACCATGTTACGCAATGTATGATACTAATAGTAATGGGTAGGCGTTCCGTAGGAACATTTAAACGAGACCGTGTTTCGACCAATGTATGGAGATAAATATGGAGATAAACTAAAACTTAAAAATCTAGACAGAAATCTTGTTGTGGTGTATTCATTTTTTTTTTTACTTTTTATCACTTTTTATCTTACAAAAGCAAATAATTTTTAAATAGCTGTTCTAAATCAAATGATTTTTAAATGCAATATACAGCATACAAATTACTTAACTGTATATTTTTTTTTTTAAAAAATGCAAATAACATAAAAAAGAACTTACAAAGAAAAGCAAGGGAATAACAAATGAATGAGGAATTCCAAAACTCTTTTATTATTTTTTGTAAAAATGAACTTAGCTTTCCATTGCAAAGGCCTATTAAAGGATTTTAACTGTAATATACTCAAGTGAGAATGAAAATGTCTAATCTGGAATACTATTGTTTTTGAAACAAAAATTAGCGAAAAGGGAATCAAATATTCATTAGACTTATACCTTTTTACCAGTAGCTGCAATATCTATCAAACATATCAAATATAATTTCATAATTAATTGATCACAAATTAGTATTACCATTATATTAAAATGTAAATATAAACTTACAGTCAGCACAGGATTTTTCTCCAAGAACCGTCTGTATACCTGATAATGTGACGAAATTGTCGGTGATGTAGGTGTAGTCATTATGTGATGACACACTTCTCAAAACCTGTTCATTGATTCCACTTGTCACGCCTACGCAAAAAATAGTGACAAATTGGTTCTTTAACGATTCGGCTTCATTGGATATTGTGCTCTGTCCATCTGTTATCAGGATGACAATTTTTGCAGCATCAGCCCTTGCTCCTTTGCTTGCCAAAAAGGAATACTGACGAACGAAGTTAAGGGCAGTTCCTATTTGTGTTCCACCAGAGGAGTAAGAAAGGGAGAGAACTGCCGACTGCAGACTGCTAAGGGTTGTGTATCTGTTCAGAATAAATGCTTCTGTGGCCGAGGAATGGAATTTTACAACACTGAACTGATTAGCACTGGGACCTATAGAAAATTCTGAAAGGAGATCTCGTACAAAATATTTCATTGTTACGAAATTTTGAGCACCAACAGATCCCGATTCGTCCAGAAGAAAGACGATGTCTCCCTTCGATGTGCAATATCCTGTAATTGTAAAAAAATAAAATAAAAGAATAAAAAGAAACATTTTATCTTTCAAAGAAATCTAAACCTTCAGTAAGCACAGAATTTTACTAAGAATTAAGGCATGCTTACCCCTAGCCTCTGTGAAAATAATGAAGAAAATCAAACAAAATTTAAACTGCATTTCCTTCCATTAATTTCTTCAATTCATCTCAGGATTCAATTACTAATGTGTAAATATATGTTTAAAAACAATTTGGTACAACTCCTCAGTTTGAAAGAAAAAATGCTATTACTAGTATTCAATAGGAGTATTTAGCTGCCAACAAAGATTATTAAAATAGAATGCTTTTTTGAAAGTAAAAAAGGTCAATTTTGGTTCATAAAGCAGATCAGATAGAATTCATTTGTAAAATGGTTTAAAGACAAAACAACTGAAAGGAAATCTAGATAGTTGGAACAATTGTAAAAGGAATCATTTAACAATTGTTATATCAATACCATTTAATGATTCACCATTTTTATTTTGCAGATGTAATTATATCGAAACAGATATCGAAAGTAAATGTAACACGTTAGTTTTATACATGATTTTTGTCCGACAAGTTGTGCAAAAAATGCCAAGAAGATTAATCTATTGAGAGGCTGTCCATGCTGATATCAGACAATCGCTATTGTAGCATCGGCACATGCATTTCGACACATTTTTTAAAATACTCAACAATAAAAGAGAAAATAATCCCGTTTTTTAGATTTAGGGTGAATTCCATGATAAACGGTTCTTTTTGGCTGATCGGAACATGTAAAATTTGTACCACAGAAAGTATTGAATATTTTTTTAGAATATGTTTTATTATTCTTCGTATTTTTTCAAACAAATGCAAAAAAAAAAAAAAAAAAAAAATCTTGTAAAAATTACATATTTAGCCCGGACCTATAGCCCTAAACCCAGTAAACATATATTGCCGACAAGTGATGGAAAAGTGCGGTTTTGATAAAAGTGGCCCATGTACTGGGGACTTAGCATCACTCGTTAATTGTAAAAAAAAAGACATTATTGGACATTAAAGGTATCTAAAAGTACCATATTTGAAGACTTCGGCAACCGAGAAAAACACAATGAAAAATAAACAAACTGTTATCGATCTCAGAGAAGTCTGCAAACCACTCAAATCTGTGAACAAAGCATTAAACAGGACCCTCCGGAAATTTCAGAATTGTAATCTGGTGCCTAGAAGAATTAAGCATCCCTTGTCGATTAGTCGTGCCCAGCAAGAGTTCTTTTAATCATTTGGAGTGAATATTCCGTTGTCGAATTTAGTATGAAAATAAAGACCTTACAATTGGTATGAAAACTTGCAGCCAAAATACGATGTAGATGGTGACATTGTAGTGACCATCGAATTTTCAAAATTCTAAGTTTAAGTTGAAAGGAGGTTGTAAAAATCCCTGAAACGTTAATGTATCTATCAGTAGCCTATCTCTGCTTATGAATATTCGAACTCTGAGGATGCTCTTTAGTATCGATAAGTTGGGAGACGTACACATTATATGCAGGTGATATCTATTCATACTTGTAAATTAGTAAAATGACAATGGAAGAACTGAAAACATCTGATTTTTATATTGTCAATTATGAACATCTCGATAAGTTTTATACTTTCAAATGCCAAGGAATAAACTATCTGTATGCACATAAGTAACGAGAGTTAGAGAGAATTATAAATATAGCCCTACTGTTCTTTTACCAGCAATATGATATTATACAGACTTTGTTTTTTTTAAAGCAAATACATGAAACGAAATTCTACTGTTCCTATCCTTTTTATCAAATTGCCTCACCACACCAAACCAAATTATGCAATGCATCATACTAATACGTGGAGGTTAAGCATGAAAATTTTAACGAGACTATGTTTCGACCAAAATATGCAGACAGACTGAACTAAAACCTCCTTTCAGAAGTTTTATTGTTGGATATTTTAAATGATTGGGGGTATTTTAAAATATCAGTCTCAATACGAGCCAGTGATAGATTATGTCATTATAATGACTATCGAAGTTTTAAAAATTCTACTTTGAGCTTTAAACAAGGTTGTTGATATCTCTGTAACATAAATGAATCTGTCAGTATCCTGTCACTTTTTAAAATTTTATCTTTTTCTGGGGATGCTCTTTAGTAGAGAATAAGTTGGGAGACATACATACTGTCTTTTGTTGATAGCGGAAAATTCATAAATAATGAAAATTGACGATGGAAAATATAAAGCCATCTCGTTTGTCTTACAATTTAGTTGTTCTTTGGCCCTTATCGTTCTTATTCGATAGGAAAATTGATATATATAAAGCAGATTCTAGGGTGTTCCTGATATTTCAAGTTCACTGGGAGATATCGAGGCGACATATATGAAAGGAAGAAACTCGATCTTGTTAATTGAGAAAACGTCAATATTTCTCAATGTGGAGGTTTTTGCCATACTGAGTTTTTCCTTCTAAGTTTTTAAATAATTTCTCCTTCCTAGAATATTAATATAAAAACAGATCGATTAATGTAAGAGCAAAATTTGTGCCCACCAGAAATCCAAGATTTATTGATCATGAAAGACCCGGTCTCCAAAGACTTCAAAAAATATGTTCAATGAAGATTGATTGTATATTGTTTAACGTCCCTCTTGAGAATTTTTCACTCATATGGAGACGTCACCGATGCCGGTAAAGGGCTTCAAATTTAGACCTATACTCGGCACTCAGGGCCATTGAGCAGTGAGGGTTCTTTATCGTGCCAATGCCTACCGTGACACGGGACCTACGTTTTTAAGGTCATATCCGAAAGACCCGTGACTTTCACTTCTAGTGCCGAGCGCTTGGCGAAGGAACAGTCACTACCTTTTTTTACGTCTTAGGTATGACGCGGCGCCGCGATCGAGAATCGAACCCGGGCCTCCCGATCACGTGTTCAATGAAGAACTGCAACATAATAATTATTTTAAATTAACTTTATTAATTTTTAATACCACGATAAATAATTTTCTATTGAAAAAGTAAATGTCTATGACATAAAAAACAATATTTGAAAAATAAAATCAGGGTAAATAGTCATTTTAAAAAGTTTTTAAAAGACGTACGTTGTGATTTTGATTTACATCTCCTCTAGAATATGCAGTAGTACAACTAGACTTTCTCGTATACAACAGTGTATGATTTTGTGAGGAGTGAACCTAGGGGCTGGTGTGTATATAACTGTACATTCAACGTTTGATTGATTGATTGTATGTTATTTTACAACAGCCTCACTATTGTTGGATCGTGGCGCTGATGTACATAATAATGTTTAAGGTACATCTGCTCTATTTTTGGCTTGTTCTGTGGATATTCTACTAGAGCGCAAAGCCGAAGTCAACCCGAAAAGAGTCTTATGGTTCTCTAGCTGAGTCTCCACTTTCTGCTGCTGTGAAAGAAGGTCATAATAAAATAGTAAAAGATCTCTTACAACGTGGTGCTAATATAAACGTTGAAAAACTGTTCAGGTTTTGTTTCCAGAACTCTATTGATGAAAGCAGTTGAAAACCAATTCGAAGGCATAGTAAAATTACTCATTGAAAACGGAGCCAGTATCAACTCAGAAAATAATGAAGGTTATAGAGCTTTACATACAAGTGCTTATAATAACTCGGATGGTAAAATAATGTCAATTCTACTAAAAAACAAAGCCGAAGTAAATGTTTGCAATCACATGGGAATCACGCCTCTGATGATGGCCCTGCATAGAAATTATATAAAGAAGGGGTGCATACAGGCACAGGTTGATCACGGCGCAGATGTCAATGCTCGTGATAGTTTTGGAAAACATGTTACATTACACTGCTAAATGCATCGAGGGACATACTGTTATACCTCTTCTTGAACGTGGTGCTGACGTCATTGTACTCAATGAAAATGGACGGACAGCTCTCCATTGGACAAGCGACCGTGGCTATTATAAATCCGTCGAAGCACTTCTTAAATATTGAGCAGACATGCCCATTTGCTCAGAAGACGACCTCACTGCACTTGATATTGCCAACAGAAACTGATCTGAGATGGTCATTAGGATTCTTTCTGAGAAGCGTAAAGGAAGAGGAGTGAAGAAAGAAGGATCGATTTCTTCTTCATCTTTGAACAGTTATTACCCTTAAATAGGTAGGGCAGCTTCTTAGAAGAAATCCACAAGGTCCTGTTTTACCAAGAAAACGTGGATTAGTAAAATTAAAGAAAACTTGGCAATCAAATACTTAAAAACATAGGAATTTTGATTGAATTTAAAAGGTTGAGATGCATTTTAAATTTCACTAACCATATGCCACATGAAAAGCATTTCACATTGTATAATAAACACATTGTGATTGGATGTTCTTTAAAAATGTTCAGAAATGAATGAGATAAGTTTATTAACAAATTTTTTAAAAAGTGGGATCGACGTTTTATATTAAATAAAGGATCGATTACGCTATACATGTAATGTATAGTTTTACTATATAGTGGGTAATCAAGTGAAATTACTTTTTGTTTTATTATAAGTGCATCCTTACTCCTTTCTTACACAAAATAGACCGACTCATGTTTTTCTGAATTTCAATTACCCTGAAATATTATTTCCAAGGACATTATTTTTTCTTGAATTAAATTTTATGCTGCAAAATGTCCACATTTAAAGACTGCCAAAACCAAACACGACACGTTGCAAAACTTCATCTCAAAAAAGAACGACTGTATTACGATTCTGAAGCACCTATAATAATTACTCTGTCATTTATTGTCTTGTCTTCGAACATATTTTTACGCTAATGCTAAAATTTCTTTTCCTTCTTTTTGTTTGAAAGCCCTGAAGATACCTTTAAATTTAATGCTTTATGAAATCTCTTCAGTATTACCCGATGAGGCGCTAGAAGGTTCGTCTTTTCAACATTTTAAGCAATTAATCTTTTGCCATTTGAGCAATATAAGAGCACACAAATGTATTCTGTTTCTGAGTAAAACGTCTTGAATAAGCAAACGCTAGGCTTTTCGTATGAAAATGCATTGTTTGATATACTAGATGAAGATCCAATAAAAATCAAAAATAAATTTCTGACTTTAAAATGGAGGAATGAAAAATCCGTATGTCGTGCACAATTAAAGATAAAGTTGATTTTTCTTAAATAAATCAATATGAATTTTAAATGAGTTTAAAATAGTTAATTATATACAGGTCACATGGACGTGAAAACGTTTTCATAGAACCGTTTACGTAAGAAAATGGGATTATTTAATTAGTATTATTGAAAGCTACCCCTATCTATGTGATCAACTTTGGTCGATTAACAGTGTTGATGTACAAATGGTGCAAAAAGATATCTGCAATAAGGAAGTCTACAAATTCTTAATGTAAAAATACGCCTCTGTACATAGGCAATTTAGCCACATATGATCCACATATGCATTGCCATTCATATGAGGATCATATGTGGATCATATGAGAATCATATGTATATAAAATCATATGAGAATCATATGTGGCAAATCATATGAGAATCATATGATTACACATATGTAAATCATATGAAGTAATATACATATGATTCTCATATGAAAGATCCTGCATATGAGAATCATATGAATATTCTGACAATAATCATATGAGAATCATATGAAACTGATCATATGAAAATCATATGAAACAATGTTCACTAATTTGTCCTTGTTATGCTCAGGTAAAATTCATACGAATGTTTTGACTGTGATCATATGAGAATCATATGAAACGGTGATCATATGAGAATCATATGAAACAGTGTTCACTTATCCGTCCTTGTTATACTGAAGTAAAATTGCAATTTCAATAATATATATCAAAAGATAAATTTAAACGTACATTAATTCAAAAGAATTTGTTAGTAATTAATTTATATGTAAAGTTCTACTCTGTTTACCCTACCCCTGATAAGTAAAGACGAGATCACCCGTGGGTTTCCGACGATGGGAAAAGGCAAGTGATCTCCTAACAATATTATTTTAAAGACTTTTGATTCATATTGTTTAAATATCATTTCATTATGGTTACAGGTGCGTATGAACTCTCTATATACTCTTATCATCATGCATGTAATTGTTAAATCAATGCATTTCGTAAACCTAACGTTCGTGATCTGTAAGTAAGTTTGGATAAAATTTGTTTCTGAATGAATGTAAACATTACATGTTAGGCTAAAGGTATTACTACTTTTTAAAACTTGTTTTCGTTTTTGTTACGCACTGATATGAAAGTGAAAGTAGAAACCTTGTATGTCAGTTGGCGTTATGTATGTTGCGATCCTTATCAAGTCCGGATTCCTTCTTCAACTTAATGACAAATGTTTGTGTTTATGGCCTATAGATGCATTCGGCAACTTGAGTTCAGTGTCACAGTGCTGGGTTTTTTTTTCAGTCCAAAGAGCCCGAAGCTGATAAGACTGGCGATTGATCCTGAAGCTGATTTGACAGACGATTGCATCATCACAATATTGAAGGTAAAAATAAATACTTGCAATAAAAAATCAAAGTATCTGTAATGTCTCTTTATGACAAAATATTTCTTTATATATTTTTTTTTGTTCTTTTATGATTCTACATTGTTTGCATGGCTTCATCAAAAATAAATTCAACTCAACTCAATACTCTAGAAATTTTATTCTACATTATAATTTTAATCCAGTGCACTTAAAATATGCAAAGTATGAATAGATTTTGCTGGCTGTAAAGGCTATGAAACTATATAGTATACAATAACTAATTACTTTTTGGGGAGAGGGGGGATACATTGGATTTTTGAATTTCAACTAAAAATTTATAACAGTGACATCCAACTTTAAAGGTATAAATGCATGTGCATGTGTGTTGAAAGAACATCAGCTAGCTAATCCATTGAATATTTACATCTATGTATTCATTGACTGACAATTATTTTTCCCCCCAACACTAGTGAATGGTGCGCGTGCCTGTAGTTTCGGGTTAAATGTTATATACTTAAGACTTGTAATAGAGAACCTACAAACTTGTACTCTCTCTTTTTAATAGTTTAAGTTTTAATTAAATGTATTCTTAGAAAATATCTACTGTGTGAGACTGTGAGTATTTGTCTTGCAGGTTCAATATACAGTCAGCCTCTCATAAGATAAAGAAAAATCCCAAGATCCAAGGCTTGCTTCAAAGTTAAGGTAACTACACACTGTTAAATAAACTTTGTTATAGTCTTCCCAAAAGTTTGGGATATCTTGGAATCACAATGTCTGTTTTTCTGCCTGTCTACTTGTCTGTAGTATTTTTTGTCCAAAAATAATATACATGTATTTGTATCAGAATCTTCTTAATTTTTTGACAATCTGAATTAATATATACTGTTTGAACATTCCAAATTTAATTGTCAAAATAACAAAAAATTGCTTTTTATGATTTTATTATGAAGCATATCTTTCAATAGTGTAATTGTTTTGCAAATTACATCATAGGATTCCTCAAAACACCTAGTATAACATATATAACGTTAGTTTTATCTTGTATTATATCTGTGTCAGTGAATTGGGCATACATTTGTTTGCTGATTATACCTAAGTAACTTTTATAACTCATAGAATTTAAGAATTATTTTATTTTTACTTTTGAAATTTTTGTAGAGACCATTCTGTGCCACAAAGAAATTGTTCAGGAAGAGGAGAAGTGGTGGATATTCATTTTTGGTACGGTACAGTTCAAAGAGATTTTCAAAATGGTCATGGAAGATCAAAGGGAGGACAACTGAAAAAATTGAAAGATACAGAAGGAAAAAGAACAAGGAAATATATGGAATAATTATGAAATGGGGAGGATGTACACAATCTTGTCTGAATTTGAGCTGTGAAAATTTCCCATATTCTTATTGTATGCTGGAATAATCAATAACTTGATTTTTCATAAATTTACAATAGAGAATACATGACAAATGTTATTGCTGATATTTCAATTTTGCTTTGGACACTTTCATGTCATATGGTATTTTTATACATGAACTAATTATGTTATTCATTTGTACATGTACAGTATACATGTTTAACTACTAAATCATTTTGCTGAAATCTTATAATTTGTACTCATGTTAGAATATGTTAAATACATGTATCGACAAATGCTACTGACTTGTTTGTATATTTTCTTGTTTAGAATGTACACTGTGAAAAATAAGTTATTTCTCTTGATGAAAATAATTTTATCAAAAAAGTTGTGTAAGCAATTTAAGATATTTTAAAATATTTAACCAGTGATGATAGATCATTGTAATGTAATGAATTTTCATCTAAAGCAGAAATATCTGATTTTTAAATGTGTACAAGAATGTGAAAAATATTGAAAAATAACACACAAGTGTTGCATATGATTTACATATGATGTCCTTTTCATATTATTCTCATATGTAAATGGCTTGAAACACACATAAGTGTTTCATATGATTTACATATGACACACTTTTCATATGATTCTCATATGTAAATGGCTTGAAACACACTTAAATCATTCATATGAAAATCATATGTAGTTATTTTCATATGATTCACATATGTGGATCATATGTAAATCATATGATTTGCTTCATATGATTCACATATGATGCCCTTTTTCTATGATTCTCATATGAAACCAATCATATGAGAATCATATGATACTCATATGAGAATCATATGTGGCTAAGTTGCCTGTGTAGGCCAAAAACAGAGGGGAGGAGATGAATAATTTATATACATACAATAACTTATCAAAACACACATAAGGATGTTATTATTGTCATAGATGAGCGAAATGACCATGTTAGTTTTGCTTTGTTTGTTTAACGTCCCTTTCAAGAGTTTTTCACTCCATATTGTGGACAAGACATGACTGTGTTGGGTACCTAATGTGGACATGCACATGGAGCTAAGGGCCTTTGAGCAGCGAGGGATCTTCTTCGTGCCAGAACATACTACGACACGGGACCTCGGTTTATACGGTTTCATACGAAAAACCGGTCTACACGTCCAGCAGTGGAATTCGAATCTGCTACGTAAGGATCGCGATCGGCTCCTTACTCTGATATTATAAACATTGCCAATACGACCACTTATCATTTCGGACATAATCGGAGAGTAAAAATCCTACTAAGCAAGAGTGAGTGAAATACCAGAATTGAAGATTTTTGTCGAAACAATGTATTGAAAATAATTTCATTTTGCCTTTAGAAAACCATCTGGTAAACTTATCCTTTTCTATAATAAAAAAAAGCATTTGAATGGACTTCATGTCATATTTACTGACCTTTAGACATAGTCACCTAAAGGTTCATGAAGCATTTTGTATTACATATGTAATTTGTCCTTAAGGTGTTTATTGTATAACGACCATATTTTGTACCCAATAAATAAATATAAGTCATGATATACAGCAAATTTGGTCACCCTCGTGGCGCAGTGATTCGAGGGTCTGCTCTATGGCTGATTCTTATGTCGCAGGTTCGAATCCTACTGTGGGGCTTGGAGACCAGTCCTTCGAATGAGACTGTATATAAACCGAGGTCCCGTACGTGTCGAAGTAGGTGCTTGTACAAAAAAGACTCCTCCTTGCACAATGGTCTTAAGTGCCGTTCATATAAGACAAGATTTGCAGCTCTCCACCGGCAAGTGGTGGCGTCTGCTTATGTGTGAAAAATTCTCGAGAGGGACGTAAAACAACATACAATAAATCAATATATGTTCAGTGCAATAAAATATTTATTCTCCAATGGAAACACAGTTTGCTTATTGAACAGGGCTTTGCTTGACAAATTGTCTCATTTATACAATTTTGACAAATTCATTTTACCGTATGGTTTAGAAGACGTAAAGCCTAGAGCAAAAACAACATTTTCAAATATAATATATATTTACTTGACTTGTGATGAGAGGAAACTGGAGGTTTTTCGTAGAAAAGAATGAACTTGTACATGTCATTTTACAGGTAACTGCAATATAATCCTATAGCTTTTTTCTGGTAAAGATATTGAAAAGGTTAAATCCCCTCAATAGCATTTATCTGTTGATAAATAGTTTTTTTTCTAAATATGGAAACACATTAGTCGTTTAAACTTGCATGTAGTGATAACAGTTAATTATAGCAACTTACTTGATAGATTATATATTTTTCAGTTAACATTAATTTAATTTTGTGACTTTAAAAACATCAGTGTGACTATGACTTCAATTGTCATTATTTTATGAGTAAATGTAATAAAACAGTATCACCGACATGAAATGATTTAAATGAAATTTATAAAAAAGGAAATGAGAAGATAAATGAGTTGTCAATCATTTTGTAGCAGATACCTTACTGATCACAAGTGCATGTTTTATTTTAATAAGTTTATAAAGATAAGAGAATTTAAAATTATTAATAATATTGGGTTTGTTTTTTTATTGATATTTTTTAAGGTTTCTTATTTATAGTGGAAAACGTTTTATATGAAAGGTATGTACAAAAGGTAAGAGGATAATGTTTAAACTGATGATATACAGTCATGTACATGTATTTCAAATAAGCATTTCATGTAATTGGTAAATAATAGGAATTATTTTATTGGTATACTTTCTGTTTAAAGTATTTAGTTGGGACAGAAAATGAAATTTAAATTAACACAGATTTAAAAAAAAAAAAAAGAATGTTCATTAACTGTATAAAGGAGTAAGTTTCGAATTTGTAAGTATCTGATTTCAACAATTCAAATTAAAAGATTATGAAGATAATTATTACATAATTTTATTTCTAGATATAAGAAGATAAACTTTTTTGGCTTGTGTCCTGGGTATTTGCAATTGCGACGCTATTCTTCAAATGCAGCGGCTGCCTTCTCCCACGAATCCCCGGATGTTAAACCGTTTAAAGAAATTCCAGGAGCAACTGGAAAATTTGCAATACCATATTACATCGGTAACACATTCCTCTTAAAATCTCTGGGTAAGTAAATCTGTCCTTCTTCCTCTTGTTATTATCAATAATGATTAATTAAAAATTAAATTTAAAAAATAACTAATTTACATCACTTGAGATTTTGAAATATTTTATTCAATAATTATAAAATTATTTACACAGTTAGGTACACAAAATTCTAATTTAATTGTTTTTCCATGTTATATGCTTGTATTCTAGGTTGCTCTGAATATTCAGTCGATTTGAAAAAGTTTATGACTGGAATTCATAAAAAATACGGTGATATTGCGAGAATAAGGACTACTTCAAACAAATGGGGAGTGTTCCTTTTTCATCCAGATCTTGCAAAAGAGGTTCTAGAAATACAGATAAAAAATCCCTTCCGTCCGCCCATAGATATCCTCCGAATTTATCATGAGAAAGAAAATCTCAGTCAAAGTTTGGCAACGTTGTAAGTATCAATTAATTTTCTAATATATTCAATTCTCGTAAAAGTTCGAGAGTTAAAAAAAGAAACGAATAAAGTTTACAGGGAAATTTTCGCCGCTGTTTTATATTAGGCCCTCTCGACCTAGCCTCATTTGGGCGAATTTAATACGAGTCGAAATCAAGTACACATTATGTTATTTCTTTAACAAAGCTATGACAAGGCTATATTAAAACGGGGCAAAATTGTAAAGCAAGTAATTTTCATCCATGTACTAAATTAGTATTGTGAGTATAATCTCTGTTACATTTTCTGTGATGAAACGATACTGGCTGTCTGGAGATTCTTGATTGCATTAGCCATATATGATTTTAACAATTTACTAAAACAAATGTCTTTTAATTTTTCGACACATTATTGGGATATTGTATTGACTTCATCAAAAGATTAATTGTACAAGAATGATCCACCCAGATAGGTCGTAAATCAAGATTTCATGTTCAAAGAAAGAGGAATAAAAGCAAACCAGTATAACATATCTGGATTTGAAGTTTTATAAATTTGTTGCATTTTGTTATATCGATTTTATCAGTCAAAATTAACAATATGAATTGACTTACTTCCAAAATTGTATTAAGTATCACGCGGTTAATGGTGGATGCTTTTCCTATGACACTTTTCGTTGATTTTCAATAATTGATGTTTTCTTAGGAATGGCGAAGAGTGGGCCAAGCTTCGCAAACCATCACAGGAATTGATACTGAGACCAGTTGCTGTGTCTGCATATGTTGGCATTCTGTCCAAAGTGGCAGACGATTTTGTAGAGAAATATATGCATGGCGAGAAAATAGATGACCTCCGACCTACGCTTGTAAACTATGCAACAGAGAGTATGTGGGTCTGCTAAACATCCTTTTTAAAATTAGATGGAATGAACATGAAGTATAAATATTTCAATATTTGAAAAAAAGAATACAATATAAGAATAAAAATATGTTAATGATATTTTTTAAAATATATATATATAAATATTCATTTCTAGGCGTAGGCATGCTTTGCTTTAATAGACGTCTTGGATGTCTACATGACAAACCTGTGATTAACATTACGCTTTTGGAGGATTTATTTGATACCATAGACCGGGATTTGAAGAGTATTGGTATAAAACCCTATCGTTTCTTAAACACACCCCTGTACAGGAAATTTAAGAAAGGAGCTGACCATATTCATAGGTAAGAAATGTTTTAATGGGAATGTAATATTTACATGCTATAACTTCAAGTCTTAACCGTGCTGTTAATCATTTTTGTAGTCTGGCGTTTCAGACTTTTCACTATGAAGAGCTTTTAACTTCTTACTAGATAAAATAAAGGTTGCAAGTACATGTATATGCACAATGAATCTGTAAAAGTTAGTTTTTGTAGAGTAATTTTTTTTTGCTAATGGATTTTGGTTCGCTTTCTTACCATACACGAAGCAAAGAAATAGAACCTGCACTACGTTATGTTTTATTAATACTTATCGAGATTTTATTTTTATATTCTTCAATTAAACTAAGATATGTACAGAACACTTCTAGACCTGTTTATTGGTGGTGTCGAATCAGTAAGTTTATCAAAATATTTTTATGTACATGTAATTAGGTAAAGATACAATGTACTTCCAAATGAAATTTATGATACATGTTTAATAATTAAAAGGAAAAAAACTGTCCATATTTTATAAGTACAATTTATATTAAACGTTAAATTCACAAATTGCACATCTATGTTTTGTTTCTGAAAGTATTTGAACGATTTTTGTATCTTAATCAAAATAAATATTTTCGTTTCCATCAATTCATTCGAAGAAAATTTATCGTAAGAAATAAGTCAAAGAACGCTACATATCCTTATTTTCAGACATCCAACACTTTAACATTCCTCTTATTTGAACTGGCAAAGAATCCTGAAAAACAAGAAAAGCTCCATAACGAGATAATATCTGTGTGTGGTCAAAATGATATCACCAAGGAAACTCTGGCCAAAATGTCGTACCTGAAGGCATGTGTCAGGGAAACCATGAGGTACATGTAACCTTAAAAATTACCTTTAGAAGCTGGAAATTATTCACAAAGACTCTGAAACCGTTTTTAATATAATGTTTACTTTTGTGTACTTTTATTTTCTTTTTTATCCAATCATGGTCAGCCTCATCGTCAAATATGCGATGAAAATAAAGAAAATTATTGTTCCTTGAACATATCTCATCTTTTTGAAAATGTAATGCATCTTTAACCGATAAAGGCATGTAAATGCTCATTATACAATGAAAAATATTTTTTTTTATCCGCTAAATGAATATGAGTAACATTTTCTTCCCGGTCACTTTCAAAGTAATCCTTGTTTATAATGAGTTATAAGAATAAAAATGTGTCTGGTTGAAAAACGTATACCATCTAGAATATACAAAAAATCATGATTTTATTTGCTTTCTGTTCTCTAGAAAACTTTCTCCTACCTTATTATCAAAATTCAGGAACATATCATCCCAACTTTATAATAGAGTTTTACATTTTCATTGATGATGATGTATAAAATCATGCCTCTGATTTTAACGTATTTCTCTTATGTGCGCTATTGCGAAAATTGTGATATTTTTATAAATACATAAAGTACTTTCACCATAATATATTTCAAGGATCTATGTTCCAACCTCACCGGGGATGTATCGATGTTTTGACAAAGACGTGGTTGTTGGGGGATATCACATTCCTGCAGGGGTAACATTTATATTTTAGCTTGACTTTGAAAATGAAATTTGAAAGACAAAAATCCGAGAGTTGCATGCATCAGATTTTGTGTGGATTGGATATTTTAGCCCCACCCTTGCCCCGGGGGTCATGATTTGAACAAGCTTGAATCTACACTACCTGAAGATGATTCCACATGAGTTTCATCTTTCCTGGCCCAGTGGTTCTAGAGAAGAAGATTTTTTAAAGATTTTTCTTATATATTCCTATGTAAAACTTGGGTCAGCCATTTTGCCCCCACCCTTGCCCCGGGGGTCATGATTTGAACAAACTTGAATCTACACTACCTGAGGATGATTCCACATGAGTTTCATCTTTCCTGGCCCAGTGGTTCTGGAGAAGAAGATTTTTAAAGATTTTTCCTATATATTCCTATGTAAAACTTGGGTCGGCCATTTTGTGTAGATGTAGATTCAAGTTTGTTCAAATCATGACCCCCGGGGCATCCATCCATCCATACATTATTTGATACAGTAGATCTTCAAAATGAAATGAATAACGAGAGCAAATTGTTTTTATTGCACATAAATGTAATATAATGTTTAAGAAATCATCTGCACTATTAAAATATAACAGACATGAAATCTTCAGAAATATATCCGTGGGAATTAGCTTTGAAAGACATCCGCCAACCGTTCGGATTTGGTCCAAGAAAATGTATTGGGCAACGATTTGCTGAAAATGAAATTAATTTACTCATTGCAAAGGTATTTAGCGAACGTTTAACGTAACAAAAACCTATAAAATTTATATGCCTCTATATTTGATAAACGTATTTTAAGAAATTTTATGATATATCAAATTTGACATTCAAATAATTGTGATCTAAATTAGCTAAAATAAACTTTAATTGATTAATGTTATACTTTGAAATTTTCCACGTATGAAGCAGCACTTTATGTTTATTTTATTTTATTTTTTTTTTTTTATATTTTTTATTTTATTTATTTATTTATTTTTTTTTTTTTTTTGCTTTCAAGATTTTCCAGCGTTTAGAAGTCTCACTTGTGCCGGGTACTGATTTAGTTATGGAGTATACATACCGAACATTTGCAACGCCAAAGCATGCTGTACCAATAATGGTCAAACCCATAGACAATAAGATTTAATCCTCTCTCTCTCTCTCTCTCTCTCTCTCTCTCTCTCTCTAGCGCACACAGAGTGTTTTATTAGGTTAATTAATCACACCTCAGTGCTTCTACCTGTTAGATAAGTATATAAAGGATATTTTTTACTCAAAACGCAAACTATTTCTAGATGTATTGATTACATTTGTATATTTGTATTTTATCTAATTAGAATCCAATCATATAATTTTTTTCTTTATATATATGTATGTTAATAAAAATGAAAACATCTTGTTTTCTTTTTTGGATGTTCATTGGCTTTTTTATGAAAAACCAAAATTTTAGAACTTTAGGCAATATTTCATTTTTATCTACAAACCAAACCTTTTAAACTACATTACGCAAGGTCAAGAATGTATCGGTATAAAAGTAATGAATTGTTGATCTATTGGGAAGATTACACTTATCAAATTCACAGAAATGCAATTTTGAAACAGAATAAATTTACCTTAACTACAATTGAGGTTCATAAACTCTCTGCTCACTCATTTTAAATGTTGCCGGCACCTTAATGATTTTTCAGAAATAAGATACGAACAATTATAGCATAGCTTGGGGGGCAAAACAGGACAGAAAAGACACTTAAAATTGGCAAATTGGGTTCCTGTGAAATGCGAAAGGAAAATATTTTCCCGAAAGTTAGTTTGGATTAGCTAACAAATAACTTGAAAATTGGCTAGATCAGACATTCAGTACGAAATGATATATTTTAAAACTGATTTTTTTTAAATTGCTTCAATTTCTGGGTCTTCTCTCCATGATTTTCAAACCTTATTTGTGCGCATTTTAATTGAAAGAAACAAACATACCTTTGCAAAAAATGGAGAAAAGACATAGAGACCATAACAAATAAACTTCTTTCAAAACAAATCTAACTGTGCAAATGGTGTGCTTTTTGGTCATTTTAAAATCCATCGTTTGTGTAACGGTGATAGATTAGCAAGATGGGCTACTGGTTCAGTACAATAGATGTGAAAAATATTTGGTTTAAGCCTCGTAGGGGGCGTTATTTTTTCAGCAAACAATCAATTCTTTTGTCAGTTTCATTTTATCCGGGACCCACACATTTTGTTAAATATTTGAAGTAGATAAATTTAATTTTGATCAATTGCACTGAGAGCGAAATCAATTCCACTCCTCTATTCAACTTCACCTTTGATTTACATAATTATACATGTACACTTATCATCAATGCCTTTTATCTTATAGGTGTTTATTTTTTTATTTCTATGAAACAATACTATGTTATTGTACTTCCTAATAAAAACGGTCATAAATGTTAAAATCTGACAAGATATTTTAAACTAAATAAAAACATCTATGGTTGATTTTAATATCTGACCAGCTACATCTATGGTCAGTCAACCAAATCATGGGCATTTAATTATAAACCATAAATGTTTCGTACGAATGATTTCTGCAGAATACACGCCAATTTCGGCCATCTTCTTCAAGCCATAAATAGATAGCAAAACAAAATAGACTGTCCTTCAACATATTATTCTTACATCTTGCTTAACTTAACTTCAGAGAAATGGTCATTAGAAATAATTAACATAATGCTATATACTTTCTTGAGTTAACGACGTTGGATCCTGATATTTAAAGTCTTAAACTTTTTTTTGCCAAGTATATTTTTAGTTTCTACATACATAGCTTAATTTAGATTCAAATAAAAAAAATAGCGGTCAATACGCTTCTTTTTGCGCGCTACACTACATTTAAAATGACCTTTGTGCACTGAAATTTGTGTCGTAATTACAAATTTCATCTTCGACTTTTTCCCTCCAATATTTCTATACAATTAAAGCATAGAACAAAATAAACTCTACGTTTACTTAAAAAAAGACACTTTGAAATTGTGACTAAGAAAAGTCTAAATTTTCTTCGCGTTTTCTGCGCTAATAAAATGTTATTTTTCTGGCAATGAAAATTTAATAAGCAAGAAAAGTATTTAATTAAGTCCTAAACTTTTTTTTCTGAATTTAAGCAAATAGTTCAAAGTTATCACAAATATTTAGAAAAGAATATCAAAAGTTGGGGTATATGATGTAATTTTTCAAATATTATATAAAAAGTGTCAATTTTACCTTAAAATTGGATAAGTTTTCCCCGGATTTTCATAATACATTTACTATATCTTTTCACATTTCTTTGAAAGAATTCATAAGAAATAATTTATTTAATAAGGTATTTCAGAACCAACATATATGTAGTACATTTTACTGCAAAAACAGATTTGTGTGCAATCGGCATGGAAAAATTGGAATCTAAACTAGAAAGTCTGCTATTGCAAGCAATAGCGTATATCGTCCCGAACTGGACAAGACTCATTTTTTTCGTCACTAAAACAATACCCATAAGCTAAGCTTGGACAACCATAAACTCGTATCCATATATCGTTCCAAGATAACTTCATCTGTCGGGCACCTTCCAAATTTAACCAGCTTTCCTGCTTTTCCATACCAACTCTATTCATACACCATTCTTGTGTGCCCTTCCATTATATCTTTGGTTATAATTGATTGGTCCTTCCTTTTTCATAAATTATTTAGTGATGTTTATTTTTTTCTTATTTTTTCTAAATGTTTCTAAACGAATTTAAACTGACCAAAATCGGTACAAAGTGACAGTTTTTTTTAAACCATTTTAACCGTCATCAAAATTCCTCAACTTCAGCCTCTATAAATTTTTCTAATTCTGAAATTTTGATGAAGGCAAATATGAAACGCTCTTTGAAACATTCTTTTACACAAATATACTACTGCATTGAGCATGTAAATTTGACAGATATCCAAAGGAATAGGACACCTGCCATCATTCATCTTTGAGCTAGGTACGTACGCTGCAAAACAAATAAAAAAGGGGAGGAGAAAACTTAAATATTTATTAATACAAAACCCCAATAAACTGTACGTCATCGAAAATTCTTTTCATTGAGAGCTCAAAGTGAGGGAGAGGAAGGGGTCGAATTTCAGGTTCGATTTCTTCTTTTTGAAAACTGAATTATTTGAAATATTTAGATTTACTGTAAGAAAAAGTACCAAGTATGTAAGAGTCTGTGTGAGGGTTGAGACTAAAGATGGGGAATAGGGACTATAAACGAAGAAAATTTATTTGGTGCTAAATCAGCAACGTATACCGTTATCTATAATACACTGAAACAAAGGAAAGGCACTTGCACCTACTGTTACCGTATAAGTTGAAATTTTCGCGAGATCGACGCAAAATTAGCGATTTATTGTTAAAAACTGGTATTTTATTTTAAGCGAGATTTAATTTTAGGAATTTTAAAATGCTCACTAAAGAAGCTATTACAAATAAAACGCAATTAATTTTTAGGCGATATGCAATTTTAGCGATCTCAGCACCCTCGCTAATAAAGTCAAAATTAAATTCTCGCTAAAATTCTGCTTATACGGTATAATATGGAATCATGCACATATTTCCCTCACGCAATATGCATGAAAAATGGAGGAGAATTTTATTGCTTGTGTTTTCAATAAACTGCATTATATGTTTGTCTACATTACATTATACTAGATTTATATTTTTTCTTCATTAAAAATGAATGTAATGAAAGTAATAAACATCAAATTAATTTTGTAACGTTAAATAACGCCATTTTGACGTTATCGACATTAACACCCAATAAAAAAAATACTAAGTCAGATTAACTTTATGAGGAAAAACAAAATGACAAAAAATCACATTAGCTGATTTTTACCATTTTGCTTTTCCCCATGAAATTCATCAGCTGGTATGGTATATTTTTCTTTAGTTTATTATAAATGTTAAGCACCAACCTAACAGACATACTGAAAGAGCTTTGTTTTCATCTGTAAATCTTTATTGAGTGTGATTTTACAATTTTCTAAAAGTAAAATATAAAATTCATTGGGTTAAACTTCCTTCGTCATATTCTACCAAGCAAAATAAAAGTTAGCTTACACATTATGAATATTAAATTTCAAAAGAAATCCAGTACTCCTAATAATTTACAAGACAGATATGTCAACGACATACACATACATATTTTTTTAAATATCCTTGTTATAAAAAGATATGTACAGCGGAAAGCTATTACAATGTAAGAAAGATAGATGGATTATTGAGTTTCTCTGATCATCATTGTTGACTCTTTAAGTGATTCGCCTCCTGTCCAACCATGCCATACCACGTATCCTGGTCCCTTATCTCCAACGTCTCCGTATTTTGCGTTTAGATTTGAGTAACTACAAGTATAGTACCACCAAGCGCCATGACGCTCCCTTGCACAATATCGCCCGGAATAGACAACGTCACTGTCTTTAGTAGCAAATCTTTTGTTATTGTGATAAGCCAAACTGTCAGCTGTAACAGGATAATATGATTTATAAGGACAGATGGCAAATATTAATCTTCATTTTTGATCTGAGGAATAAGTTGCATTGCAAGCAATATTAATACATTTATTCATACATGTATACTCCTTCTATTTATCAAAATTCTTTGTAATATTAGTTTAAGTTCTTATGAACATGAATTTAAAAGTACTTCTTGTCTAAAGCCGGATATCATAAAGAGAAATGGTATGTTTCAATACCGGATACTTGGCAAAGGAACAGACACGAACTATGATTACATGTTGATTTGACATGGAGTCGGAGACGAGATTCGTACCCGGTACCCCCCGACTACAAATCAAGCACTCTTCCACTTGGCCGCCGCAGCCGGTACAGTTTTTTTTAAAAAATAAATGTTCCTAATATGGGCTTGATATTTCGAATCCAAAGTAAAACTAAGTTTACTCAATACATCTTAAAAGAAAAAAATATGCATTTAGTTACCCGCTGTTCCGGAATATCCAGACACATTAAGTTTATAGAAAGTGTCCTCACTTCCGAGGGAAAACGTGGAATATTGAGCAAAAGCCTTTTCTCCATTAAAACGTTGAAGCTCAATCCGAAGTGTCTGGTTCCCATTTTTAGTTAAAGCATGAATCGCATCGTTTCCTATTGACATAATGCAAATCAAACACTTAGATATAAGAATATAAATAACAAAAAGGTGTAATTAAAAATTCAAATTGATGAATGTGAAATTAACAGACAATTCATGCAAGGATGTATAACACATCCTTATTAGTGAAAAGATACAAATGAATTATCTCTACATAAAAACATACCTATCCAATAATTTTTAGAGGCATTCCCAAATCCATTTTTATACTCTATCCACGTCCGATAAAAATCAACCTCACCATCCAGGCGTTTCTGAATGATCTGTAAACAATACCATTTATTATAAGGTTATTTAACTTATGTATTTGTGAATATTGGCACGAGTTGGCTGTAGGAATGCACGAGATAATTAACTCCTTTAAATTTTATAGCTAACACATTTTCCATCAATTTATATTAATTATGTCACTTTAATAACTCAAATTAATGAGAATTTTCAGAATCGGTATTTAAATTAACGTCTGTTCTGCGAGACTAAGTGTTCAGTATAGCATCATTTCAAAGACCCCATCAATCGTTATGAACAGTATTTTACTGCTGATTGAGAAATTATTGAGGCTTATCCGTACTAAATCATGAATAAATTATTCAAATTATGCGTGAAAATAAATACCGGTACATCTTAATACCTAGCTGCCAATACCCGTTATAAATTTGTCTTTGATAGGTTGACCAGACGACATTTAATTATTTCTACCCTAGGGATTTTGATAATTTTTCATTAAATAAATTTTACTGTTATATTTATTGTTTTAAGATTAACAAATTAATCGAATGTTTACCACCCCGGTTTCCCAGGGTGCATTTCAAATGTTGTCAAATTTTACTATTGATCCCTATGGGAATTTGTTGTAAAAGCGCAAAATTATCACATTTTTTCATTTTTTTTTCTTGTATTTCTGCCCTAGATATTTCTTTTTCAGTCAAGTAGATAAAAGTTTTTGTAAAAAGTGTACCACCTAGGTTGATCTAGGAATTAATTACAAAGTTTATTTTTTCAATGTCCGATACCTTTAAAAATGCCAGATTGCGGTATAAATACATATCGGTGCAGATGAATTATCGGCGCAGATGAATTTTTTGTTAAAAAACATCAATGTTTAGATTACTAGTATATTATGTTCTGTCATAAGTTTTTAGTTTAATATCCATGGACGTCTTGAACATACAAGCGAGTCATGTGTCAATCTTGCGCGTCATGCATTGCTTACAAAATCGGAAAACAGTGACATCGTTAGATTTATTTCAGCTTTTTTTTCCTATTAATTGTCGTAAAATCACATTTTCAGACAAAAAGCTTTACCTATAATGACAATTTTGTATTAAAATCGGATAGAATGCACTTTACCGGTACGGCCGCCATTTTGATTCTAGATCCGCGCGTGAGAGTGCGCGGCGTAAAAACTTAGCAACGTATCAACTATGATGGGCGGCGCCATTTTGTTGTGTAAGAAACTCTCGAAGCGAGAAAAAAAGATATCTAAATGGGTTTTCGCTTTTTTGCGGGGGTGTGGGGGCGGCAGCCCCCAATACATAAAAAAATGAATAAAACAAACTTACCTTAGTCGTTAGATAAATCTGCGCTAAGACTCGGAGCCATAAGTATGTGTCACTATACATTCATGTCTTTTTTTGCTGAGTTGTAAATATGTTTTTATGGGTGATGAAGAAGATAAACGTCAATTTTTAATTATAGCTACTATCCTAGTGCATTCTTGTTTTGGTAGAGATTTCCTATATATAACCGCATTCCATGTGGTCTCAATGATTGTAAAGTATCCAGTGTTTTGCAAATTGAAATCTCTAGATTTTATAGTTCGTAAATCCAGGAGTATGTTACATTAACTGCAGCTCTGTTTCCAGAAATCTAAGATGTGTCTCTTACGTTTCATTTTCTTATACTGCCGATTGCTGTTTCTCGAAACAAGACCGTCCTGACAGTCACTGCATGTTTACAAGTTTTGCCCCTCCACTTATTCAACATTTCCATAAACTAAGGATCACATTTATCGCTAAAATTTCCAAAATTCTAGAATGCTGCAGTCAGTCAATTGAAAATATCCATTCATAGAAAACACAATACAAATCATCGTAAATAAGGTGCAAGTTGAATCACTGTTTACAATCATATAGAGTGGAAGTCAAACTTTCTATTTCACGTCACCTACCCTGACCAATCACAGCACTGAAATAAGTCACGTGCTTAACAACGTCACGACTTTGGAATGTGGCCGACAAAATGAAAGCCAAAGGTTTGTTTTGAAAGTGCTTTTAGTTTTAATTAATAACTTCGTTAATTAAACGAAGTTTATTAACATGAAAAATGACGAGGAATTCAAAAAATAGGTTATTTTTGCATTTTATTGCCTTTTTAGCGAAATCGTCACGCTGACGCGTGACTCTCTTATAGAGAAAGAGCACGTGCTATTTCCATGTTATTTGGACGTACCGGTAAAGTGCAGTTGTCCCTTAAAATCACAATAGCTGGCACAGGTGTATTATCGCACATCCGACTGCATGAAATTAAAAAGCTGCGCAAAGTCAATAAACTAGGTCTCGTTCAACGCTACAATTCTCGACGTTTTGTAGTTTATGTTTTATTTATTAGCTATAAAATAATTTCTTATATTGTTTTTTTAAATAAAAACCTCGACTATTATGTTACATTCTCCCTTATTATCTATAAAAATTCAAGGTAGAATTCTTGTTACATATGCCAGTGAGTACAAAAAAATTAGTAAAATAAAATTCTTTAAGCAATTTTCATTATCATTATGTAAAATGCTTCAAAAACAAATTCCGAATTAAAAACTTGTGTTCTATTCTTTTGCTCTTTCTCTAGATCTGCACTAGAGTACAGTAACACTTCTGAATTGCAGACTAAAATTTAACTTTATGTTTTGTTAGGGTTTATCGCTTTTGTTTGGAAAATGTTTTTATCAAGAAAAGTGGTGATCTTTCTGATCTTTCGACAAGAGATTTCTTATTTAGGTGCTAATGTTTTAAGACACTTTTCATAAGTCACACTTAGGAAGAGATGTAATGACATCATGATCAAGTTGAGTAAAAATTGTTTTCATGATAAGCTCTAACATCTGTAACTGTCTTAGATTTTCTACATTTGACGTTGAAATAGCTAACAAAAGGAAATGTTATCGAGTTATCAATATTAGTTCAAAACTTCTGCATCTGTCGACATGATGACATCATGATAATAATTTTGTTTGAATCGTTTTCATGATAAGCTCTAACATCATAAACTCTTATATTTTCTACATTTGAAGTTGAAGTAGCTAAAAATAAAAATAATTCACATTCTGTTAATATTCAAAAATGAAAACTACTCACCGTCCACCCTCCTCCATCTGTCGTCATGTCACAGAAGACCTCTCTCCGGCCGGTGTCTGGATAAATAGCATACACCCCATTTTGTCCTTTCTTGCTTGGGTCTCTTTTCACAATATCTGAACAGTCTTTATATACCTTTTCTATTAAGTTAAGGAAAAAATCAATAATCAATATAATGCCTTAATAGTAACAATCCTTACAAAGATAAATATGATTCGTAGACAATTTCAATACTCTCAAATCAAAAAGTTCTTTATTAATATGTTTGACAATATCCCCATACTGCTTAGATGCTAACAACTTATGTTATAGAAGAAAATGTACATTAATTTTTATAAACACACTCAGACAGATTTTAATTTAACAGAAAATCGTAATATTGATTGATTATTGTCTCAAAGAAAACGTTCCAGATGGCACCTGCTTTAGATGACATACCACAAAGTTTGACCTATGGGCTTTTTTTCGGCCGTAACAGAGAAAGAACTGCTTCTTATAAACGCCTTCCGTAAAAAAGAACCTTAGATTTGAAGGTCTTATTCAAGGACCTCGGGCATTCATCCCAAGTCCCGGTACTTAGGGTATTAACAGCATTAGCTTTTTTAAAAATCTCTGACGCAGTGCCGTTAAAGCGAATCAAACTAAAAAAAACTTTGATTTGAATTCTACCAAATGTTGTATTCATCACCTGAAAAATTAAGTTAAACATCTTATGTATTACCTTTTGAAACAGGCGCACAGTTACCTCGAAGACAGATTGCATCTTCGGTACACATATGCATAGGACAATCGACCGCCAGGTGCTGAAAGTCATTCATTTTAGAGTGATAACTTGAGTCATATTAGATTGCGTAACTAATAAAAATGCTTCAATATTTGTTACTTAGTGTCTTATACATTGCTTACCTTTGGAAAATTTTCCCGGTCAACATGAATGATGCGGCCCTCGGTCATGAGGCTAGTGCCATTTTTGATGGCAAATCTTGTGTTTAGCCGGCAAGTCTTTTTTTCACGTATCCAATCCACGGAGCGACACAACTCAAACCTGTTACAGGTCATCATGCACATACCCATTTCAGCATTAGTCAAAAGGTTGAAAGCAGGTACAGAATTTTCATAATTGTAAATGATCAAAGATTTTGGGTCGAAGCATTGAGAGTAGCATGTCTGTAATAGAGTTAAGGTTTGTACAAAAAGGTACGCAGTGATCACCTTAGGACGTCCAGCTAGTTTCATATTTAAGCGGTTGGCTTCATCGCTTTACCGATCAGATGGCGAGCTCCACCAGAATGATCACCTGTTTGATATTTCTACACTGCTATCACAGAATATTTACATGTATTTATTTCCCAGATCTTTTTATTTATTTATTGATGTGGCGTCATGTGATAGTATCATTTGTGTCATTGATTGAATTGTTCAGTACTTTAAAATTGTTGCATATGTTCATTAAGATCTACCATGCGCGGATCTAGAGGGGGGGTCGGGGGGGTCAGGACCCCCCC